>CABHPH010098614.1:2215-14239 GCA_902168325.1 Peromyscus nudipes | reverse complement strand
TATATATATATATATATATATATATATATAATCTTAGATAGAACTTATTAAGTATTAGATCCTAAAGAACCTAAATCTAATACTTAATAAGTTCATCCTTTTGGAATGATCTTTGTAACATGCCATTTACCTATGTTCTAGACGTCTCTGGATTTTAGTATGTGTCTCTTGCTTGATATTGTTCACATTGGCTGTAGTTCCATCTTATCTAGGTCATTATCACTTATTAATCCTGGACAATATTTGATAACCATTCCTTTTTATATAGTCTTGTATTAGGTTAGAACCTTCTTATTTAGACAAAAGGGGGAGATGCAGTGGGTAGCCGTTCCAGCTTTGACCTGGAAGTACCACCCTCTTTGAGGCTTCGGTAACTGTCACGCCTATAAGGCAGAGCCGAGAGAGGACCCCTGAAGACCCGAGAGCCAGATGGGGCAGCTCTCTTGGTTCCTGGATCCTGGACGCTGGAGGTGGACCAAGCAGAGTTCTCCAGAGAACACCACTGGACTGCGCTACACTTTTCCCAGACCCTGTAACCTATCCCTTCACTTGTAAGTTACCCCACAAAATAAACCTCCCTTTTAACTATGTGGAGTTGCCTTAATAATTAAACCAATAATAGTGTGTGTGTGTGTGTATTTCTCTTCTTTGGGATTTACTGCTGTGGGGTTATCTATTGCCTGTGTTTTTGTGGGTGTATCTGACTTCCTTAGGTTGGAATTTTCCTTCTAGTGTCTTCTGTATGGCTGGATTTGTAGATAGGTATTGTTTAAATCTGGTTTTGTCTTGTTCACTCCATCTACGGTAGTTGAAAGTTTTGCTGGGTATATTAGTCTAGGCTGGCAGCCATGGTTTCTTAGTATCTGCATTACATCTGTCCAGGACCTTCTGGATTTCAAAGTCTCCATTGAGAAGTCGGGTGTTATTCTGATGGGTTTGCCTTTATAAGTCACTTGGCCTTTTTCCTTTGCTGGTTTTTTTTTTTTTTTTTTTTTTTGGTTTTTTTTTTTTTTTTGGTGACAGGGTTTCTCTGTGTAGTTTTGTTGCCTGTCTTGGATCTCACTTTGTAGACCAGGCTGGCCTCAAACTCACAGAGATCCTCCTGACTCTGCCTCGAAAGTGCTGGGATTAAAGGTGTGCGCCATCACCGCCTGGCTCCTTTGCTCCTCTTAATAGTTTTTTTTTGACTTTATTTATTTATTTTTTAAATTACATTCATGATATTCATTAATTACACTCATGATATTTAATCACATTTGTGGTATTCATAGATTACATTCACAGTATTCATTCAATTATATATATATTATATATATATTTTAATTTTAAATGCTGAATGTCATTTATTTAAGGGGGAAGGAGGTCTTAAATACAGGCTTACAGCACAATGGGAGGACCCCGGAGGGCAGAAGTTCGCTACTGATGTTTTACAATCATGCTTCTAATCTGTTAACGCCCATTATTCAGGGTACCAGACAAGGAACTTCTCTTAAGCATTCAGGAGGGTGGAAACTGGCAGGGAATTAGCATAGGGAGAATATCAAGGTCAAGGTCCGCAAGCAAGGCAGCAGTTACCCAAAACGGGGGCCAGGGCCCTACAGGTCCCCCTTTTATTAAAAAATGAGCTTCTGACTTGGGTTGCGTGGGATGTCAGCAGGTCACCTTACCCGTCATGGAGACGCCTGCCCAGGCCACACAGGTGCTCTGTCTTAGGTTGGTGAGTGCCCCCCAGGCATTACCCGTCTCTGAATACTCATTATCATACAGGCTCAATTGTGTGTGAGCTGCATAGTTAATTGCTGCCAAAGATCTCAAAGTGGCACTGGGCTTGCAATCTGTGTGTTCGATACAGAAAAGACCAACAGAGGTCCTATCTCACCCATAGCCAGTAGGCTAAAGGCAACTGAGCCATTCCCTTCCTTAACAAGCCATACTGAGATCCTCATGGCTCTGCCTCGCAAGTGCTGGGATTAAAGGCATGCGCCATCACTGCCCGGCTCCTTTGCTCCTCTTAATATTTTCTTTATTCCGTATGTTTAGTGGTTTAATTATTATGTGGCAAGGGAACTTTTTGGGGGTGTCTAGTCTATTTGGTGTTCTACAAGCTTCTTGTGTCTTCATAGGTATTTCCTTCTTTAAGTTGGGAAAGTTTTCTTCCATGATTTTGTTGAATATATTTTCTGTGCCTTTGAGTTGGTATTCTTCTCCTTCTTCTATCCCTATTATTCTTAGATTTGGCCTTTTTATGGTGTCCCAAATTTCCTGGACATTTTGTGTTATGACTTTCTTGGCTTTGGTGTTTTCTTTGACTGGTGAATCTATTGTTTCTATTGTATCCTCTACACCAGAGATCCTCTTTTCCATCTCTTGTATTCTGTTGGTTATGCTTGCACCTGTGTTTCCTGTTCGTTTACTCAGACTTTCTATTTCCAGCATTCCCTTAGTTTGTGTCTTCCTCATTCTTTCTATTTCACTTTTCAGATCTTGGACTGTTTCCTTCACATGTTTAATTGCTTTTTCATGGTTTTCTTGGCTTTCTTTAAGGGAGTTATTGATTTATTCCAATTTTTTGTTTGTCTTTTCTTCAATTTCTTTAAGGGAATTTTTCCTCTTTAAAGTCCTCTAGCATCTTCATGAAGTTATTTTTAAGGTCACTTTCTTCTGCTTCTTCTACCTTATGATGTTCAGGTCTTGCTGTTGTAGAAGGGCTAGGTTCTGGTGATGCCATATTGCTCTTTATGTTGTTGTATGTATTTTGCACTGGTATCTTCCCATCTCTTCCTCCAATAGGTGCAAGAGGTGCCTGTGTCTGAACAAGCTGCTATTGGTCAAATCCATGCTTCCTGTGTCTGTGTCTCAGGGGCCCCCTCTGGGTCCAATCTTAGCTCTTGGTTTAATTGGAGCTGGAAGAATCTGTATCTCAGGGAGCTGCTCTTGGTCCAATCCAAGTTAGCTGATTCTGTGGCTCAGGGAGCTGCTCCTAGTCTTATCAGGGCTCTTGGTCCAATCAGAACTGGCAGATTCTGTGTCTCAGGAAGCTTCTCTTAGTCCATTGACAGCTGGCAGATTCTGTGTCTCAGGAAGCCACTGGTGTCACGGGGCAATGGGTATTGGGGTAGGGCATGGGTCTTGTAGATTGCAGGATCCAGTGGGGGGGGGAGGGTTGGTCGGAGAGTTGCACATGGGAATCTTCCCTGCTGGCTGGCAACTCTTGGTCCAATGAGAGCTGGCAGATTCCATGTCTCAGGAAGTTACTGGGGTCACAGGCAGATGGGTATTGGGGTAGGGCATGGGCCTTGCAGATTACAGGGTCCAATGGGGGGTTTTGCTGGGGGAGCCTGCTTGCAGGAGTTTTCCCTGCTGACTGGCAACTAGGGCAGAGTTGAGTGGGGGTTCCCAGGGACTAGTTGTGTCCTAGGGCCTAGGTTCTAGAGGCAGGACTCTCTGGGTGGGACAAGGGTCACTCACCTCTTGGTCTAATGAGAGCTGGCAGATTCCATGTCTCAGGAAGTTACTGGAGTCACAGGTGAATGGATATTGCGTTAAGGTGTGGGTCTTATAGATTTCGGGGTTTGATGGGGGGTTTTGCCCACAGGAGTTTTCCCTGCTGGTCGCAACTGGGCAGAGTTGGGTGGGGGTTCCTAGGGACTGGCTGTGTCCCAGGGCCTGGGTCCTAGAGGCAGGACTCTCTGGGTGGGAGCAACAGAACTTTTCAGTCCTAATATGCAGCATGCATCAAAATTAACTACACATAAGTTACATGGGTTGGATGGTAGGACTTTTCAGTCCTAATATGTAGCATGCATGAAAAATTAACTACACAGAAATTACATGGGTTGGATGGCAGGACTTTTTAGTCCTAATTCTTCCTTGGAGCCCAGACACGTACATCTAAGTACTCATTTGACATCTTCATTTGGGGACATAACACACATCTTAAACCCAATATAACCCAAACCAATCCTTTACTTTTCCCCATCTGCAATTTACTTTTTATAAAATTACTATCTTTATTTGTGATGGGGGCATATTGCCATAGTGCACATGTGAAGGTCAGCGGGCAATTCCGCAGGAGCTGGTTCTTTCCTTCCACCATGTGAGTCTCAGAGATCGAACTTATGTCATCATGCTTGGCCTCAAGCGCCTTTACCTACTAAACTATCTAGCCAGCCCTGCATCCTTTCCAGTCTTTCCATCTCAGTGCAGAGTACCACCACTTGCCGAGAGAAGGCTATGGGTTAAGATAAAATTCAACACTGAAAGGCCAGGCAAAGAAGCATCCAGTGAAGGCCACTAAAAGGCACCACTGGAAGGAGGTTGTGGGTGTGCTGAAGCAGGGAGTCACAGAAATAAGTGAAAGACTGTGTTCTAAAAGAGGTAAAATTATCAATTGTACACAGAAAGAACAGTGAGGCTGTTAATTCTAGATTTGTAAACATGGAGTTCACTAAAAAGTAGAGGTCTGGTAGAGTGGTGTCAAGAGGAGCCCAGCTGAAGATGGCTGAACAGAGAACAGGGGAATCGAGCACAGAGAAAGATATGGTAGACTGCTGCAGAAACGAGGGGCCTAATACCAAGTCCCCCTAAGAATAAAACATAAAACTTAATAGAGAAACCAAAGGGTGAGGAAGCCACCAGCCACGAATTAACTGAGGGCCAATGTCCATGCCATCACAAGGAACCAGGAGCCCCGAGGCAGAACAGGAGGACAAGTGGTCCCAGTGGACTGATGTCGACCTTTGGAGGGGCCACTGATCCAAACAAGCCCAAGCTTATGCCAGAACAATTACTAAGGACTTTCAAGGTGTCCCACTGGATGATGAGCATATTATCACCCTCTTTATGGTTCACCATCTTCTATCCAACACTAGATAAGCACTGTATCATTTTGGGGAATCCAAAGACCACTATATTTAAACTAGAAAACTGCCAAGACCAGTCCAAGGCAGGTACATAAGTATCAAGAGCCCTTCAATTTACATAGAAAATATTTAGGGCTTTCACTGTATAGTTCCACAGAATACAAAACGATTTCTATTCTGCCAAATATTGAATGCTAAATTACATTACCATATTAACATTAAACCATAGTACATCAAACACAGTGCTATAAGGCCAACAAAATGAAGTCAATGGCATTTTGGAGGTTTCTTGTCTCATAATGCCTTCTGGGCCTCATTTTCACTGCTTTCCTTTCTTACAGGTGTTCCGCATATATGTTATGGCTTCTAGAGTTGTGGGTTTTTTGGATTTCTGGGTGTGTGATGTATCTATATGTGTTTCTTGTGCTTTTGGGGGGGGGCTTTTTTCCTCCTGGTACTTCTTCGCTTTGTCCAATTCTGGTTTGTTTGTTTTTTATCTTATTTTATCTTATATTGTTTTCTTTTTTAGATGCCTGTTTGTATTCTAATGAGAGAGAAAAGAAAGAGTATATGTGGGTGGGTGGGTGAATTGAGAAGGATCTGGGAAGAGTTAGGTGAGAGAAAACTGTAATCAGTATATATTGTATGAAAAAAATCTATTTAAAAAATCAGTGCTGAGCCAGGCGGTGGTGGTGCATGCCTTTAATCCCAGCACTCAGGAGGCAGAGACAGGCGGATCTCTGTGAGTTCAAGGCCGGCCTGGTCTACAAAGTGAGTTCCAGGAAAGGTGCAAAGCTACACACAGAGAAACCCTGTCTTGAAAAACAAAACAAACAAACAAACAATCAGTGCTATAGTCCTATAGTTGGGTGAGGGAAGACTAGAAAGATCTATATTGAATTGTTTATACCAGCTTTCCAGTATTTGGGGGAAGATGAAACAGGGAGGAATCATGTCAAAGAATATACATTTTCAGTTATTCAAGATGAGCAAATTCTTCTAGGAATGAGCAGTCATATGACCAGACTGCATTGTAAGCATGGCACAACAGCATTTATGTTTCAGGGTAGAGACAGGTGGATCTTGGGGAGTCACTGGCTAGACTGCTAACCAAACCAGTGAGCCCCAGGTTTAGTAAGGGACCTTTCCTAAAAAAGGATTAAGGTGAAAAGTGACAGAGGAAGACACACACCATCAGTAATCTGTGGCCTCCACATGTGTGTATGTGTGTGTGCACATGCATATGTGTATATATGTGTGTGCATGCACATACACACACTTTTAAAAACTGGATTGTATACTTAGTAATTCACAAGAGGGCATAATTTATGTTGTGTTTGTCTTATTCCATCATTTGCTGCTATAACACAGTATCACACAGTGGAGGAAGAGAACCAACTCCTTCAAGTTGTCCTCTGACCAAACACAGCACGGTATGTGCATGCCTACACACATAGCAACAGTAGATGATACGGTTCAAGGAGGCTGGGAGGTCCAAGAGCACGGACCAGGTTTCTATTAGTCCCCTCTTGCTATGACACAGCATGGCAAGAAGACAAGTTGAGACAATGAAGCGGCATATTTTTTCATTCAGGAACTTACCCAATTACTAATTCAAGCCATGATAACTGCCTCAGTCCACTCATAACACTGCCACCTAACCCCTTCTTCAAAGTTCCACTGTAATATTGCTACAACAGAAACTAAATATCCACATATCCACATGCACTGTGGAGGGGACATTCAGACTACAGCAGTGTTACCATAGTGATAAATCTGAAAAGCAAGAAGAAACTTTGGAGGTGACATGTGTTTGTGACACCAATTTGGTGGTAAGTATGTTTGCTTGTAAAGCCTATCTATAAATTCATCAAAGTATTTACTTTAAATATGTACAGGTTTTGTGTGTCAGCCATATTTCAACAAAGTGCTATAAAAATATGCTTAGAGTCTGTGAGATGTCTGAGTGGGTAAAGTACTTGGTGCCTGAGTTCCCCGATAGGATTCACATCGTGGAAGGAGAGAATCAACTCTTACAAGTTATCTCCTGATTTCTATATGTGCACTGCAGTGCTCTCAATCTGTCAATCAGTCAAAATGTGTTTGCAGTAGCTTCCCTTGGAGAGTGAGTGTTTGGGTGAATGGGGTAAGAACTGTTAGTTTTTATACTGAATACACTTTTTCAATGAATTTAGAGTTGTCATGTATTAACTTTGTACTACAATGTTAAAATATGCTAAATATTATATATTTAAATACATAATAGTAAATATATTTAAAATATTTTTTTAAATTTTAATTCTTACCCACTTTTCAAAAGCAACAATTCATCATCATTAAAATCATTTCTCCAGTAGAAGAAACACTGTAGTATCTTATGTTGTGGGCTCTGATAGATAAATTAAAGTGAAACCAACTGTTCTTTGCAGCACCCCTCTTGCACTATTCAAGTCCAGAATTATGGTAAAGTCTTCTGACGTCACAGCTCATCAAAGCCTCCCGACAACCCAGCAGGTGAGAGCTGCTGCCATATGCTCACATGACTCTTTGCTGCTTTAATGAAAAGTCCATTAGACTCTTTTATATGGCCAAGCTTACCTGTACACTGTATTTTGATTTAATTAAAGTAAGTCATTTTCTAGCTTCTTAGATAGCATTGTCTTAATCATCCTGTTTTCAATTGAAAGCTGAAACCCATAGTTAAAATCTTTTCTTTTAAGACAAATTTCCTTTTTTTCAAATGATTTTTTTTATTTTAAGTGCATTGGTGTTTTGCCTGCATGTATATCTGTGTGAAGGTATTGTATCCCCTGGAACTGGGGTTACAGACAGTTGTGAGCTGCCATGTGGGTGCTGGGAATTGAACCAGGTTCCTCTGGAAGAGCAGCCAGTGCTCTTAACCACTGCAAATCTTCAATATCTACATTACTATTACATAGAGAGCTGTGGGTATGAGGCCTTTAAAGTGAAACCAATAAACCACATTTTTCTGTATTTTTAAAAGTTCCATTTATTTTCCAATAATGATAATTATTAGTAGAACCAGACTATGTGTGTGTGTGTGTGTGTATGAGAGAGACAGAGACAGAGAGAGACAGGGAGAGATGGGGAGAGAGATAGAGATAGAGAGAGACAGAGAGAGACAGAGAGAGAGACAGAGACAGAGAGACAGAGACAGAGACAGAGAGAGAGACTTCAGGCTGTAAGGATCCTTGGTCTAATCTATTATTTTCACAAAGCAGATGAAGCAGTGGAGAGAGCGGCTAGCCCAAGGCCATGCAGACATTGCCAAGCGCATCTTGTACTGGAGTCTGGGCCCTGACGGTCAGCATCCCCACTGTGCTGCTCGCCGGCCACCACAGTAAGTTCTCCTGACATTCTACAGAGGCAGACGTGGAAATTGAGTATTCAGTGATAAACCATAGCCTGTGGAGTACAGACAACTGTTTATAAGTCTTAGCAACCCTGAAAAATGTCCCAAGAGCCAATCAAAACCTCACTTCTGACTCTGGGAACTGAAATAGTGGGAACAATCTAGGAAAGCCTTGCATGCAGACCTTGAGATGCCCCATCTGCCTGTAGGCTCTGGCACAGGCACCAGAGCACCACTGAACCTGTTTAATTCCTTGACAGTTGCTGAACCCTCTTAATTAAGAAATAGACACAGAAATGAGCAGCACTTCTGAGGTCAGCTAAGGCTGAAACAAAATGTTCTTAAATATCAATAAATTATAAAAAAGGGGGGATTTCTGACCTGTTTCTAATTATGATGAGAACTAAAACAAAATTATCAACTACACACTGACCTTGTGGCCTTACCCACTGCTACATTTCTGAGAGTGTGACTGAGAGTGTGCACTGAGAGTGTGCACTGATACCAGTGCACAAGCTTGCATGTAGGCTGTAATGGCACAGCCTCTACAAAACTCAAGATCCATCACTCAGAATTCAGTTTCATGCAGACATTGGCAAGTAAGATTTCACATTAAATTAAAGGTATTTCCAACAGCATTTTTCAAAAGTTAAAGCTACTATAGTCACATTTCAAATATAATGCACACGTACATGCACACGTGCGTGTGCGCACGCGCGCGCGCACACACACACACACACACACACACACATATATATATAGAAAGAATAGTTTACACATTACCTAATTACTGTACAAGCCCCGGCTGCCTACTCAATTTATGTGTTAAACAGAACTGAATTGAAATAGACCTAGCAGAAATAAAGTAATGACCCTGTGAAATATCTTTCAGGGTTGGAGAATAAATGAATTCTTGGATCTCTGTGTTGGTTCATGAGTCCAGATTTCTTTTCTTTTCTTTTCTTTTTTTTGTTTTTTTGTTTTTTTGGAGCTGAGGACCGAACTCACGGCCTTGCACTTGCTAGGCAAGCGCTCTACCACTGAGCTAAATCCCCAACCCCAAGTCCAGATTTCTTCGTGCTGCAGTCTCTTCTCCATTGATAGAGCATTCTGAGCAGATTAAAGACTGTCAAACTGTCATGCTAATGCTGAGCTGAACTGCATTCATGCTGTATCAGTTAATACTCTGCCATAACAATGATGTAAAAGGAGTATTCAAGATGCTTCAATGAAACAGAGATGGAAAGTGGATGCTATACAAAACCTACTTAGATCACCTCATTCAATGGGAATAACTTTGATAAGAAAGTACTATTATTAACAGGTGTTATGAGATTTCCCATAGAATAACGTTTAAGTGGGCTATTCTACCAGTGATAATATATTTAGTGCTAATTTCCATTTCAATAGCAAATAAATAGCAGCAAATGATCCTATCATAAAAGTATTAATAGAGTTATTTGTGAGAAATAAATGCTGTTTATTGCACAAATGGAATAAAGAATATGCTGACTAAAAACATGGAGAGAATTCTAAAGCCATATAAAGAGCATTCAAAAATTTAAAATCTAATTAGACATTATCATAGTCTATATAAAGTCATAAGACATCAGTTGATGATAACACTCATGAGAAGTATACACCCACATTCTCAAAGCATCTTTCTTCAGATACTCAACAAGTTACTAAGGAAAAAACAGTAACTTTACAAGACTGAAGACTGGCATGCACCTAACAGGATGAATCTACATCATGTACCTCCTGACACATTCTGAGAAGGAAACACTGTTTCTATGACATTCCTGCCAAAACTCTGTAATACAAAACATGAACAAACCTGAGACTAAATGAAACTGAGACTCATTCTACCAAATGACTTCAAAACTGTCAAGGTCATGAAAGACAAGAATGAAGAATGTTCTAGATAAAATAAACATAAGGATACATGATAAATAAATCTAACATATGATCTGAGATTTTCTTTTGCTCTAGAGGACATTATTGGGACAACTGTTGAATGTGTCAGATCTTTAGACCAAATAACAACAATGTTTAAATATCAATTTATTGATTTTGAGAAGTATACCATGGTTATGCAAAAGAACAATCTTGTTTTAGGAACTTTGTATCAAAGTACTTAGGAGAGGGAGTCATTAGGCATCAGACTTACTATCAAGAGATTCATTAAAAATACATACCTTTGTGCATGTATATGCAGATGGTTACGTGGATACATAGTTATGTGGGTCGGTGAGTGGGTGGCTGGATAGATAGGAGGACAAACAGGAAGATGAAGAAAGGACAAAGAAAGGAAGGAGAAAAAGACGAACAGAGAAAAGTAGGAAAAGGATAAAGAGTAAGAAAACATTAATGTAAATATGCAAATGCAAATATGCAGATGTAAATATGCAGATAAAAACTTGTGAGTGTTGGTGGTCATTCTTATTCTAAGCAGAAAGGAAGCTGGCAAAGCTGCCTTGGCTTTTGGTACAGCACCTCTCCAAGAGGGCTTGTTTCTGCTCTGGGTGGGATAGTAGTGAATTAGTCACTGAACGGACAAAACAGGTACTACCCTTAAAGCACACATTTACAACCCACCAGTCCTTGCATACTTACTGAGGAGGGTACAATTTAATTTCTCCACTCTAAAGTTAACACTGGAGGATTACACTGTAGCCACTGAATAAGCCAAGAAAAGGCAGACAGATACAATTTAAAGTTAATTTACCTCAAATTCTTTACACCAGTGGAGTACCCCCAAGGTTTTGTGAGCAACAGGGATAATGAATTTACTTATGATGACTTTGGGGAATCAGATAAATTAATTATCACTTCAGCTTTTCCTTTGTCCTAATCTCATTAAATTCATATTTATTTTTAATGGCTCTCATTTGGGGTTCTCTGATTTCATAATGTGTGGCCAATCCTACTCCTACCCTCTACTTTAGGCCAATTTGTTTTGTATTCAGAAATTGCTTGCATTTGATCTTCTCCTACAAGCATACATGTTTGCTTATTATAATTCTAAAGTAGAATATGAAAATAATTAGCAGGGTGAATTAAGTGAATTACAGCCTTGGAAAGATTATTTAACTCTGAGCCATTCTTGACCTAAACAAACAAAAAAATGTTGGCTAGGAAGCAAGGAGACAAGAATCAAATGGAGAGAACGCCATGACCTCTCTCAATGTCCACGCCATTGAGACCCTGAGTGATGGGACAGAGCACCAAAATAATTCTGGGGAGTCCTTTAGGACTGGGGATCATGAACCTCACCGCCTACCCTCAGCCTGGCCGAAACAGGGCTATGCACCGTCTGAGCCAGTATACTCCGAGTGTCACACAGGACAGTGCCGTGACTTTTCCAAGCACATGGCTCTTGGGCCTGCTGAAGCTTTTTCTAATTAAATTACAGTTATATTCAACCTGCACCTTTAACATTTTGAACTACATTTACCCTTGGGCCCCTGGTAGAGGAGTAAAGATTATTTAATTTTTCATTTGTTGTATTTTCTATATATTGGTTAGAGGACAATATTCTCTAACCACCCACCCATCCAACAAAGAGGTGTCTAGCTATATGCTATGTTTGATTTTAAATTTTTAGTGTTCTTGAAAGCAGACTACCTCCCAGTATGACAGTGTGTGCCTGCAATCTTCCTGGTATAATGATGCATGCCTGCAATCTTCCTGGTATAATGATGCATGCCTGCAATCTTCCTGGTATAACGGTGTGTGCCTGCAATCTTCCTGGTATGATGATGCGTGCCTGCAATCTTCCTGGTATGA
>CABHPH010098613.1:0-23334 GCA_902168325.1 Peromyscus nudipes | reverse complement strand
GTGCCAAGAAGACAAACTTCCAAATGGAAATGTCTTAGAATCCCAACGTTCTCTCGGGATCATATTGGTGCTGCCAGGAGCAATTGTGTCTCACGTCAACAGAATTCTAAGTTATTTAAATGCCATATTCTCTAGGTCTATGAAGTGTTTAAGATTACCTGTCCATCTGACCTATGTATCTGTAAATCTGGATAACCTAACTAACGTAACTATAGAGATGACAAGCATAGGTGACTATAAATCTATAAGTCTTATCTACCTAAATAACCTAAGGACTAAGGCTTCATATAAACAAGGTAAAGAGTCTATAAGCAAATGTACGGTAAAGGACGATGACTTCAGAATTGTGACAATACACAAAATATCTTTAACAGAGGTAGGAATGTATAGTGCAATATGCAATATGACAATAATCTTAAATATATATCAATATACAGAATATCCTAAACAGAAGTAGAACATACATAAAGTATGACAGATATAAATTTACATTTGCATCAATATACAAATATTTCAAATAAGAGTAGAAATATATGTACATTATAACAAATTTAGTTCTGTATTTGTATCAATATACAAATTATCTTAAACAGGAATATAAAAATAGTTTACATTTGTATCAACATAGGTAAATATATGTACAAAATGTTTTGGGTTAACAGTATTTCTTCTTCTCAATGTTTCTGAAATTTTTTCTGTATTTCCTGGAGGAATTTTAGTAGAAACCCTTAATTCTTTCATTTTTAAAGGCCAGAGCTCTTCTGTATGTATGTACATGCATGTACACATGTTTGGTATATGTGGGACTAAAGCTGACATCAGTGTTTCTCAGTGGCTCCACTCTATTTATTGAGGCAGGGTCCCTCACTGACCCCAGAGCTTGCCAATTCTCGGCCAGCCAACTTGCCCTGGAGATCCTCTGCCTTCCAGGGGCTGGGGTTCCAGGTAGCTACTCTTGGGGTCCAAACCCTGGTCCTCATATTCACATGACAAATGCTTTATCCACTGAGCCATCTCCCCAGTCTAGACAGAGCTGCTTAATTTAGCTAAAGCATTGTTTTTTTATCTTTTATTTTACTTATTTATTTTTGAGACAGGAAAACTAACCTCAAACTCATAATCCTCCTGCCTCTGCCACCAGAATATTAGAGTTAAAGGCATGTGCCACCACACTCAGCTTTTTGTACCTTTTGTAAGCATTTCAGCTCACATGGAAAGGGATCCTCGCAGTTGGGAGCCAAGGAGTACCACAAAGTCACGGAAAGTGCTGCTTATAGCCCTGCTCCAGGGAATGGTTTCCCCAATGTAACAACTCTGCTCTGGCAGGGGAGGGTTTCCCCAGCAAAGGTGTTACCGCTCTGCCCAGGTCCCCCAGAGTGTAGCAACTCTGCTCTGGCAGGGGAGAGTTTCCCCAACAAAGGTGTTACCACTCTGCCCAGGTCCCCCAGAGTGTAGCAACTCTGCTCTGGCAGGGGAGGGTTTCCCCAGCAAAGGTGTTACCGCTCTGCTCCCACAAAAGATGTTACTTCTCTGCTCAGCTAGATTCCAGGGAAAGAAGGTCTCACCCAAACCTCATTCAAGAGATTTATTGAGGGCTGGAGAGATGGCTCAGAGGTTAAGAGCACTGGCTGCTCTTCCAGAGCTCCTGAGTTCAATTCCCAGCAACCACATGGTGGCTCACAACCATCTGTAATGAGATCTGGTGCCCTCTTCTGGCTTGCAGGCATCATGCAGGCAGAACACTGTATATACAATAAATAAATAAATTTTTTTTTAAAAAGAAAAGAGAGATTTATTGGGAGGGAGGAATCTAGGAGGGTGGCTGCCTCTGCCAGGGTGGAAAAAGGAAGCAGCAAACTGAACAGGCATAGGGCTTATATAGGATCTCTTAGGGGCAGAGTTTGTCCAGGGTGAAGATTTTTCAGGGTAGGAGTTCCCTGAGCTTGGACAAGCTTGGATCGGCTGGATTTTGGGCTCAGGGATTGGTTGATTTTCCTGCACAGGGATTAGTTGGTTTTGTGCTGAGTTGGTCAGGGGCAGAGCATGTTTCTTTGGCTCTGGTTTCAGGGCTAAAGTGTGTTTCTTTCACTGGCCCTATTTAACCTTTTGGCTCTAGTTTCAGGGCCAGGGTGTGTCTTTCACTGGCTCTGGTTTCAGGGCCAAAGTATGTTTCTTTGGCTGGCCCTTTTACCCTACACCTTTAACATTTGTTTTATGATTTTCTTATGAGCCAGATGATGGTGGCACTTGCCTTTAATCCCCGTACTCAGGAGGGAGAGGCAGGTGGAGTTCTGTGAGTTCAAGGCCAGCCTGTTCTATATAGTGGGTTCCCAGACAGCCAGGGCTACATAGATAGACCCTGTCTCAAAAACAAAACAAAACAAAAAAGTCAACAACAAAAACCATCTGTTTTACTCTCATGATTTCCTTATGAAAGTGAATTTAGGTTTCTGCTAAGCCCACAGTTCTAAGAATATGGTAGTCTGATGACTGTTCTCTGCTCCTGTACTATGACTTCATGAGCTGCCTATGACAACACACCTATTTGTTCCATCTTGTTAGCTGTCTGAAGCCCTTTCTACCCTGTTGAATTCAGGACTACTCTCAGAGGGTCTTAAGCCTCCCACCTGTTTGTCCTGAGTTTGGTTTGCTTGGGTAACCCTGGACCTTTTGTCACAGGAAGGTGCTAGAAGAGGAGTGTGACAAGGACCAGCAGACATCAAGAAGTGGCAAAATATCCCACAGAGCGCAGACCGAGCAACAGCACTGCTACGTGGAGGGTCTGAGGCAGCAAGCCATAGAAGGACAGAGTAGAGCTCAGAGGGAGCCAGGATTGGACCAGACACAGAGCAGGCAGCAGATAAGAGCCAGTAGGTGCCTTTGTCTGAAGTGTCTGCATCGCCCGCCTTCAGTTCCGCCTGCCGACCTTCTGTGTTCTGGCCTCTGTTGTCTCTGGGATAGGATGGAACCTTTTGTACTGGGTGTTCTCTCTCTTTTAGAGACCAGAAGCTCACACAAGGGGGCTGGAAATAAGCCAGTGGACTTCTCTATGGCCCCTCAGAATGATCCACCTTCTGCTGACACCCTGCAGTGGCACCCTTGTCTGGGCGCCTCCACCCGCCCCACTTGTCCACTGTTCTGTTGAGGCCTACCTACACATCTTCCTCTCCCTCCCCTGCAGTAGGGAGGCCCTTTGGCGCTCATTTGCCACGTCACTCTGTTCAACCCTTTTCACTCCTCACAACTCTGGCCATGGCTGGAGATATCTGAGTCCAGGCAGCTATAGACAGAAATTGCTGACCTTCTCTCTGGGTATTTTTGGTTCTCAGACCAGCAGTGGCTTCTCAGAGAAGAGACCTGGCTAGCCTGCTTACAGGAGACACAACAAGAAGACAGCAGTGGAGAAGAGAAAGAACTTGAGGCCTTTGTGGCACCTGATGCTTGGCTTCCAACAGTTCCTCAGACCCCACCATCCCCACTGGTCCAAAGCCAGAAGAGGGTGGTGCAGCTGCAGCGCTTGCGGAGACGTACTTCTTGGGCTACAGTGTGGAACATCAGGCAGAAAAAGATCTCATTCCAGCTGGAGAGAATTATTAAGAAGCAGAGGCTGCTGGAGACCCAGAGGAGACTGGAGCAGCTCAGGGCACTCTTCGGGCTCCAGGATGATGGTGCCTCCAAGGCCCCAAGGTGGGTCTCCAGCTCTAACACCTCAGGCCCAGGTTCTGAGCATAGAAGCAGATGGACAACTTGCAGCTCTCTGAGCCTCCAAAGGCTCTGCAGCCAACGCCTGTCCCAGCTACGCAGGTACCAGTGATGTGCACCAGGAGCAGTGGCTGGTGTTACCCAGCTGCCCAGGAAGTGTTCTTTACTCCCAGGGCTTCTTCGTCTTTGAGGTGGAGAGGTGTTTTTTCCTCTGTCTACACATCTTTACACAATCAGGCTGCTTCATATTCTTGCTGAGCTACTCTAGCTCCTAGCTCATTTCATGAGTATTTAGACCTAGGCTGTCTAGATGCAGTCTCCTTTATGTCCTGCCTCCACAGGCCTCCTGATCCCACAGGCTGCCTCCTCCCTGACCTGACACACGACTCCCAGGTTCAGTTTGGATCTGCCTCCTCTGCTCCTCATGCCCTTTCTGTTGTCCCAGGGTGGGAGCGTGTTATCTCCCAGATTACTTGGAGTGGAGGCCCATGTCCTGTTCTGTGTATCCTTGGCCTTGCTCAGAAGAATCACACAATGTCTGTTGCTGTTACACTTGCTCAGCCCTCTGTTCTTTAAATAACTGTGCAGAAAAACACAACTTTTTATTTTGGAAAAACTTTAAACATGCAAAAAGTTGAGAGACTTATGCAGCACCTATTTTCAGCAATTATAAAGACATACCAATTCACTTCTAGTCCTACCATTCTATCTTCCAAAGGATTTAAAGCAACAGCATGTCATTTTAACACCATTTCTTCAAATATGTACCTCTAAAAATGTATTGTCATACCTATTAAATCATATCTGTGAAGATCAAGGTTGATAGCTTAATAGAATCTAAAACTGGTCACCTTCGGTTTTCCCAAGTTGCGTCAAGTGTGTCTTGGTTTTTCAAATCAAGATCTAATTTATATACTGCCTGCCACTCTTAAGTCTTTGAAGTTCCTGTAGTCATTCTTTCCTATTTCTTCATATTAAGTGTGCAAAATGCATCAGATATGTAGATGGTACCACTTCATAGATTCATCTGCTTGAGTTGTTATGGTATTAAAATTGTTTCTGCTTTCCTCACACAGCCAGTTGCTTGAAATATAATTCAGTTAAACTTTTTCCTAAGATAAAGCAGTTGAGGGTGGGGGTTGAGTAACAGTATACATCTGAGACCTCTGAAAGCCAGGCCTCTGTTGTCAAGTCAGCTTTTGTATGTGTTGAGATGAGGCCTGTAGGGCACAGTGAGTGACACTGCCTTGCTTTCCACCCTCTGTCAAAGCCAACTAAATGGAATGTCATATTCCTTCTATTGATAGGATGTAGGGGACATTACTTTTCTGAGATGGCTTTCCTTATCTTTACAGTGCTTTCCTGACCTGGGATCCTTCCACCATGTCACCACCTGTGCCCGACGCAACTCACCAAATACCAGAGAAAACCCTATCGGCAGATTCCATTCCCCAGGCTACTGCTTCCCCTCCAAGGACAAGGTGCCTGGGCAGGAATGGCCTCCATCCATCAGGCTGGAGGAAGCTCTATCCAGCAAAGGGAGCCTCAGCCAGGAGGGGAGTCTCTACCCAAGGCACCTGTCTCACTGTGAGCCATGAGTCTGTCACTAGCCAGGAAACCAAGTCATTGGGTAAGCAGCCCTGTCAGATGTCCTCCCAGGGCTCAGTGACTAAGAAGCTAAGGCCAAGGAATGGTCCAAGGCCCCACACCCCTGCTGCACAGACCGGAAGGACTAAGGGACTAGCAGCCTCTGGCAACACACAGACTGGGTGGCAAAGAGAAGGGAGCTGTGGGACCTCCAAGGCTCCTAAGGAAACCACTTCCCACTCTACTTATCTCAGTGGATCCAAGCAAGCAGCTCGGCATGGGAAAGTAGGCAAGACTTTTCAGGCAGAATCCAAACCACCTCCTCTAAGCAGGGCATCAAAAAAACATCAGAGGGTGCCGGCAGCTAGGGCCAGAGACATTGCCAGAAAGTTCTCTCATTTGCCTCATGGCAGTCCTTTAAAAAGACAGC
Source organism: Peromyscus nudipes (assembly GCA_902168325.1). Classification (NCBI taxonomy): domain Eukaryota; kingdom Metazoa; phylum Chordata; class Mammalia; order Rodentia; family Cricetidae; genus Peromyscus; species Peromyscus nudipes. The sequence goes on along the minus strand of CABHPH010098613.1, from coordinate 17,615 downwards.
ATAGTACAGGGGATCCAGACACGCTGGCCTCATTCACAAATTCCAGACCTAGAATGGAGCTTGTAAGAGAAAAGGACAAGGACTTCTCCGACACTGACAGCAGTTACTCAGTGGATTCTCTCTCTTATGCCCGTGCCAAAGTCCCAAAGGAGCTGCTGAAGCCAGAGGACCTTCAGGGAAAATGGGATCTTCCAGATCCAGAGAACTCTGAAAGTGACAACAGTCAATTATCTGAGGATTCACTCGCTGAGAAAGGGTACCAAAGCCCCCCAGAAAACTCAGTGGATGAATATTCCACCATGAACCATGGACGTTCAAGGACCAGAATTTCAGTCTCTGTGAGACATCTCCCCAAGCCCTCAGACAGTAGCTTATGCACTCCAGCACACAGGAACTTTTCCTTGGACAGCCTGATTGATGCCGAAGAACTGGGAGAGGATAGGCAAAAGGAGCCTTTCCTTGGTTCTGCTGATGAGATGCCTACAGAGACATTTTGGCACCTGCAGAAGGCTGTCCTACCTTCAGTAGACCAGGAGGCAATGTGCAGGTCTAGCCCTATCAACCTTAGAACAGGAGTCAGGCAGAATGCCTTCCTGCCAAAGAGCAATTCATTTTACCTTGATCCTCAGTTCCAGCCCCACTGTGAACAGTCTGAGTTAGAAATGGAGGCAAGCTATTGCGAACAAGCCAACTCTCTCCAAGGCATGCAGCTTGCAAGAGAGAGCCCCCTGGTATCTGTGGATTCATGGTTTTCTTGTGACTCTAAGGTCAATCCCAGCAGCCCCTCAATGACTGTACATTCTTTATGTCCAAGTCCTGATGTACATGAAATTCAGCCCCATGATGAGATGCCCAGACACAGGCTAAATGTCGAAGAAGTAAAGCCACCAGGTACAGTCCTGCCACATAGCTGCAAACTGCCCCAAGACAGTGCTGAACCACCCTGCCTTTCAGATTTGCACACAACCTTTGCTTCTGATACACCCAAGCCCTCAGTTTGTGGAAGTCAAAGGCTCCTTCAGCCAGGAGTTGATGATGTCTTTCAGGGCAAAGAAATCCCTGACATGACCTACCAGGGCATCTCTGAAGAGTCGCACAATTCTGACTTGTCAAGTGTGCTGGCTCCCTCTGCCACCTCGCTGACTCGTGTAGACAGTGTTCATGAGAAGAACTGGGGTGCCCTTCAGCGGAAGTACCTCCTTGGACTCTCTCGTTCTGTCTTGGAAGCTGTGGGAGAGCCCAGGCCAGCTTGCTCCTTCCTGGAGGAAGATTCTAGCTCCCTGGCTGAGGCTTCTGATAAAGTAGAAGCTCAGTTGCCTGTTGGCCCTGGGGTATCTACAGATTTAGATTTCAGCTACTTTACAGTCCACCCATCAACAATCAGGCACTTAAGAGCAGAGAAAGACCATGACAGTTTGAGTGCCAACTTAGAAAGTGCTTCCGATCTCTTCAGTACCATTGAGAAGGTGAGTTACAATGGGGCATACTCAGCAGACCTAGAATCCCTGGCTTCTGGATCTATAAACGCACAGACCTGTACAGCAGGAAACAAGATACCAAATTCTATGACAGAGGCATGGGAAGTCAATCAGGCCAGCTTGGAAGGGTGCCTTCAGGGTAGCAGGAACCCTGGGCTAATAACTTCCTCTGGACAGTATTTCTTCCAGAAGAAGGCTTATCACAGTCACGATACCTTAGCCACCAAAGCAAACCATTGGCCACCGAAGCAAACCATTGGCCCTCTTAGGAAAAACACTGCTGTGCAGCCAAGACTATTAAGTCACAACAGCCACCAGCACCCCCTGCTGGAAGAGAAGGCAGATTCTCAGCAGCATGCCAAGGAAGCAGATGGAACACGTACAGATGCTTCTGGCCCTTTCCCTCCAGGTCCAGAGCCGTTCCTGCACTCTGAGCCCTGGAGTCCTTTCCCATCTTCTCTGCAACCACCTCCCTTGGAGACATTCTATGTAACCAAAAGCAGAGATGCCCTGACAGAGACTGCCTTAGAGATCCCAGCCTGCAGGGAAGCCTGGGTGCCATCCCCACCCCCCAGGGAAGCCTGGGGCTTTGGTCACAGCTATCAAGTCCTCCAGAAAGCTCACTGGAAGAATAATTTACCCAAGTTGTCACAAAGCCAGAATTCTAAGATTGACTCATCTCAGCAGGTAACAACAAAGAGGCCAACTGATCCGAACATAGGAGACGTTACTGAAGAACTGGAGAAATGTTCTAGAAATATGAGAGAGGAAGGAAACCATGATTCTGCTTACTGTTTTGTTACTCAGAACAGACATCATCTCCCTTCTACCAGCCTCAAAGTTTGTGAATGTGGAAGTCAACTTGGAATTTTAAATAAAAAGTACAGCCTCTCGGTCCACAAGGAAGGAGAAGGGGCCTCTGCATGGCACCACTGCAGTGTTGCCTTTGACGGCTCTGAGTCAAATACTTTGCTCTTCATTTGTGATACCAAGGCAAGTGAGGAAGAGCAGAGCCCACTCCCACCACAGATACAGGCCTGTGGTGTGCACAGTCAGTCTTCTTCTGGAGCCAGGTCTGAGTTCATTGGTAAAATCACCAATTTAGATCTGGAGAAGGTCATACCAGAGGAAATTGCTGTTTCTTTGAAGTCCAGATCGCTTCACTGTCCAGTATGCAGCCCTGTGATCATGGCAGGAGGTGGGAGTCCAACTCATAGGTGGGAAGGGAGGAATGAAACTGTGCTTCTCAGGGAAATGATTTCCAAAGACATCCAAGAAGAGTTTAGTCTTCCAGGAACCCAGTATACCTGTGAAAGATGCCGTCTAGTTATGTGCTCTCAGGAAAGAAAGCCTTTTGAATGCAAGGCCCGTGGGCAGTCCCAAGAAAAAAAGTCCAAAGAAGAACTTTTGGGAGAGAAACAGAATAAAAGAGTGAATAATGCCGATGAGATGGCTAAACTGATCAGGAGTGTGATGCAGCTGGAAACTGGTATCTTAGAAATCGAATCCAAGAACAACAAGCAGCTTCATGCTTCCCAAACTCCAAGTACAGATTTTATGCTCCAGGCCCTACAAGATCAGGAAAGGACTGACCATGTCCTGATGCCAGGAAGTTCTGGAAAACACTTATTCTTTGAGGATCAGCCATCTTTTCCAAAACAGATAGAGGATGGTCTCTTTGGAGACAGTGAAGCTAGGGAAATGGAGTATAACAATGCTATCAGTAATAACTCCCAGGTCCAGAAAATCGTAGGAAGCCCCTTCAGATCAAAGGGACAAACACAAGAGAGGCAGTCTGAGAGTGGACACTCACACCCATCACCTGGAGTAGACGGACTTGCCAGGCGTCCGTGTGATTCTTTGGGGAAGGACAGAGCTGGCAGAGAGTCTAGCAACATTTCCCTTCACTCACGGAGAATGAAAGTGTTCGCTAGAGCCCCGCCATTGCAGCCCAGTGTGGTGAGCTCTCCTGAGAAGGATGATGAGCTGCTAAATGTGTCAGCAGACTTCCAAGACCAGGGTTGGGCCTTGGAAAATCTCAAGGAACCAGAGACTATGGAAAGTTTTCAGGAAAGCCAAATGGTTGATCTCCTAAGGGATTTAGAGTTGGAGGATACAAAAGCTCACAGAAGAGTTAAAGAACTGGCTGTGGAACAGGGAGAGAACCGGCAAGAAGAGAATATGGTCTCATGGACCCAGAAACCTTCTGCTCCAAGTCAGCACTGTAAAGGGACATTTTTCAGCCAGGAGACTGTCTCCCCATTCCATAACCAGACAGACTTCTCTTCAGCTCTTCCTTATGGAGAACTGAGTGGTACTCAGCCCTTGCATTCTCCAAGCTTACTAAGAAGCTGTTTGCATGCCTCTGATACCAAAGGCATCTCTTCATTTGAGTACATGTTAGAGCCTACAATGTTGAAAATTAATAGAAGTTCCTTGGCAACTGGAGTAGGGTATCAGGATTACAGTGGAGAAGCCAGAATTAGTAGCCCACAGGGAAGTGTTACAGGGGATGCTTCCGCTGCACACACTGCCTGGTGTGGGTCTGTGACACCCATGGTCATGAGAGCTAGTGGTCAGTCTGCTACACCGGAGAGCGTTCTACTAGAGACAGAGGACTGGATAACAGTAAGCACCAGCCCCCAAGAAGACCAGAGAGGGCTAGTCACTTCAACAGGCTTGACTACCCAGGAAGGCTTGGGTTCTGAATCTGAGGCAACTGTACAAAAAGCAATAAAAACCAGTTCCTTGAACAGGGTCTCAAGGCAGGCTGAAAAGAGGGTCAGTTTCCTCTTACAAGATGATAGTGACCAGGGTGAGGAGGAAAGGCAGAAGGCAGAGAAGAAGTCCAAAGACCAACAGCCTGCTAGCAGTGCTTGCCTAACATCTTTGTCTCTACTGAGGGCGCCTGATCCAGAGCCTATGCTACTACCCGACTCCTCTATCCATGCATCTATATGCCTGGCTATCTTGGCAGAGATCAGACAGGCAAAAGCACAGAGGAGGCAGCTTAATGACTTCGTGACTGAGGGGACAGTCTTTCCTTATGAGACTTCGCAAGAAGAGTGTTTTCCAAAGGCGGCTGCTAGGCCTCGGGAGCAAACGGTTAAGTTAGGTTGGGACAGCACCAGGAATGAGGATGAAGCCCAGGGACTGCATATGGCCTCTCTATCTTCTGCGTCTGCTGAGAGGAAAGCCCAAGCCATGCCTCCCAGTGCAGGGGGCTTTCAGCATCTGCCCCATCCTGAAACTGACAGAGGACCGCGGCATCATTTGCTGGCTGCCTCTCACATTGTCCCAGATCTAGAAAAAAGACATTGTACTGGAGAACCAACGCAGTTTGGGAGAGCAAGTGGGTGGTCTGATTCTTCTGAAGTCATGGAGAAAAAGAAAGAAACATCCAGAACATTGTCCTCTGTTGATCCTTTGGCCTCAGACGGGCTTCTTTCTACACCAGCTGTAGAGCAGGATGGGAGGGTAGGATCAGAAAAAGCATCTGTCTTGTCTTCTCAAACTTCTTGTGATGATCCTGGCAGGATTCTGCATGGGCAAAGTCAGTTAGCTGCATGGAAAACTGCAGAGAGTATATCCTTTGATCATCAGGACAGCATCCCAGAGGATAAGGAACCTAGAAGTCTAGCTAGTATATGTGGAGGAGGCTCAGGTAAAATCTTAGTGGCCACACAGGAAGGAAAAGCAGTCCATTCTGAATGTCAGTCTGTGATCTGTAATGTTGATAATTCTTCAGGCCTTTCAGGGCCTAAGCAAGACCATGTTCAGTGCTCGGATGCTTCTACTGCCTTAGAAGAAATGAAGGCAAGTCCAAAGCCATGTGTTGTCCACCCAGGAACTCCTAGAAAAGTTGAAGCAGAAGCTCACATGTGGCATCCTGTCAAGTGGAAAAACGTTGACTCTGGCCTGGCAGAAGCCCGTGAGGCTGACAGCAGTAATCCAAGGTCAGCTCCCTTGCTAGATCAAAAACCTAGCCTGCATCTTAGTGGAGTTAGAGAAGAGGTTCCAGGTCTGTGCCCCAAAGAGTGCCTTGTCTTCGAGGGGAGCGCCGGAGGCAGCAGGCCACTTGGCTCATCGTATGAGGAGGAAGAGAACAGAACCATTCCTTGGCCTCAACTAAGTGGTTCTCAACCTCCTGCTGTTCATGCCTGCTGCTCCTGTTCCTCCACTCTGCCATGTTATAGAGATGGTGTCCTTTGGAAGGGAGCTCCTCAGGCTGCTGTACATCCTGTCCACTCCCCTCTCATCATACCATCTAGGGCCTGTGAAGTGGATGGAATAGCAGAGAGCTTTTCCAAAGAGTCCCAGGTGTCTTTGGCACATGACCTCAAGCACAAACATGTTAATGTAGAACTGGGGCCTGTAGACAGTAGCATTCCCAACCCATCCACTGCAGCTGCTACCTCCTCTCCAGCTCAAAGCTGCTATTCCCTGTCCACCTCAGAAGTGAAGGCAAACCTCCATATAGTTGCTGGTAGAAGGTCAGCTGAAGGTTCTGAGAAAAAGACTTCAGGGAAGAGGGCCAGCACTGCCCCTGAGGATGCTTATCCAACCAGTCCTGCAGGCACACATTCTGAGCCACTGAGGACTTTAAAGGATAACTCTGTAGGGGAGGATGCACAGGCATCTAAAACCAAGCCAGAACCTCCTGTGGTGACTCAGGGACCACATACCCTAAATTTAAACGAAGGATCTGTTGACGGCAAGCTGGTAATAGCAGCTCAGTATGGACATTTAGAAAACAACACCAGACGCTGTTCAGAAAAGACACAATCTTCCATTGAGGTCAGGAGTCACAGTTGCTTGGGTCCCCAAGCCAGCTTTATAGACAGGTTAAAACACACCTGCTACCCTCAGATTGAGACTTTGTGGGAGGAAGAAGAGCAACAGAGAGACCAGACTTCAGGAGGTGGCAAACACCATGCCCAGGTCAGAAATCTAGCATCTTTAAATGAGGGCGGCTTTGATGGCTCTCATCCTAGAGATGGTGGAAGGGGAGGGATGGCTGTGACCAAGTCTCTGGTGGCCCAGACTGTCTTTTCAGACCTTGAAGACCCAGCTTCTCTGCCCTTGGGGCAAACTGAAACATCACAGCCTGCTGCTCAGACTCCAGGCCAACTCAGCTCTGGAAGGGAGCAGCCTGCTCTCTGCCATGGGCACTCAGTTCCTGTGATTGCAGTCTTCTCTGGCCCTACGCATGCCAGGTACTGCCCTAGACCTCAATTCTCTGTGGTCAGTTCATCTCGACCTTTTCAAGAATTAAATTTGAGTGTGGCATCTCCTCCAACAGATGAAGATGCACAGGGGCCAAAGAGTTTGTGGAGCCCACATCTCAGGGGCCATTCCTCAGAAAAGCCAATGTCAACGTCTCCAGAGACTCAGGATTGCAATCAGAAAGTTTCATGTAATTTGAACAATAACCCCACTGATTACAGGCCCCCGAAACCTGTCATTCCTCCTTATCCAACATCTTCTACCGTGTCATGTATGCCAACCCCTGATTTTATGACTAACTGGATGCCTGGTACTTTGGAACGGGCCCAGCAAGGGAAGACAGATAAACTGAGTGTCCAGGACATGCCAGAGAACCGGCACTCTCGGGCGGACAAAGAAGTGCCATGCTTTGGCTCTAGTGACAGAAACCCCTACGTCCTGCCCTGGCGTCCGCAGGGACCTGTGCAGATTGGCTGGAAGCAGTATGTGTTTGGAAGTGCAGATGATGTCTCTTGTAGCCAGAAACCCCAGTGCCTAATACCATCAAATACAGCTCAGTGCTCCAGCATGGATAATGCCCTAGATGGCAAGAAACCCCCATTTCACTCCCATCTCAGGACTTATGCCCCAAATCAGGATCTGCCAAACATCCACAACAGTATTGAGAATGGCCAAAGTTCAAAGGAAGGCTGGGAAGTAAGGAGTTCCTCACTGGCTGTGGAGAAGCCCCATGACTTGACTGGATCTGAAGGAGTTACCCCAACTTGGGATCCTGACAAGAGATCTCCACCCAAGGACTCTTCTGAGGAAATAGGCTGTCTGCAGAGTGAGCTGCCTCTGGCTGGAGAGAGTGCCACAGCTCCAGTAGATGAGATTGTAGTGCTCTGCCCGTCTGAGACGGGCTGTGCTGTGAGGCAGGCCAGGATGAATACCTTTGAGCAGGGAACCCAGACCCTGGGCAGCAGGCTCTACTGGAGTTGCACCGATCTCTCTACTCAGCTTGATACTAGGTCAGTGTCAGACACTGATCTGGCCTCCTGGACCAGCATGCACAATCTTTCTCTCCACCTCTCACAGCTTCTGCACAGCACTTCTGAGCTGCTTGGGAGTCTCTCACAGCCAAGTGTGGTCCTAAAGGAGCAGAACATCAAGAGTGACTCCCTAGATGAGGCCCCACAGGCCCTCATGATGGACAGTTCTACTCAGACCACTGTGGCTGAGGGCATTCAGGCAGACCTGGCCTTACATCCTCTGCCCTTCCAGGCCCCAGAGGTCAAGCCTCAGGAAGTCAGTGTGATCCTTGAAGTGATGGACTCAGGTGTCACTACCATGGTTCAAGAAAAGGGATATGTCCCAGGGGTATTTCAGAAGAAAGGGGCAGAGGAAACAGAACCCCCAGATCACCATGAAGGAAGTACCCACTATAAGCTGCAGAGGCCTCCTGTGCCCTCACCACACTTGAGGTTTCAAAAAGCCCATCTTGGGCAGAACCTTACTTTTGTGAGCCCCCCAGCTTCTACTGATGGCTCCCCACCTCCCAGTCTGCAGCCAGAGGAATCTTCCATGGTGGTCAACAGTTCCAGCATCTGCCGCCACTCAGGGCTCTTCCTTGGAGCTTCAGAGTTCACCCAGAAGAAGCTGGGCTCCTCGAGTGCCCTGCTGGTGGACAGGGCTTCCTCTCCAATCCTTACATTTAGTGCCAGCACCCAGGAGTTGAGCAACCCCTTAGCCTGTTTGACTCTATCAGTTCCCTCAGCTCATCCTCTTGAAGACTTCCAGGAGATTGACATCAGTCCTGACCTTGCTGTTGGTAACCCAAGACCTCTAATGGATAATTCTCAAGCCATTAATGAGTCCACTGTCACTCAGAGAGCTGAGTCTCTGGATAAAGAAGGCAAGAGCCCTTTAGAAAAGAGTTCTGAGAGATCATTTGATTCTAGCTCCCCATGCAGCCCACAGCAGAGCTCTAGTCTCCAAGTTAGTTTCTTAGGGCAGGCCCCTCTGCAACTTCAGCCCAGGAGCACCACTGGAGACCAAAGCAGACTGACATCTCCTCTACCAAGGCACAAGAGCCCGAAGCTAGCTGACAGCTTTGTGCCTGAGAAGGTGGCTTCCATAGGGCATGGTCCACGGAGCAGTAGGAGGCCAGGTCAGTGGCAGGGCAGGGCAGCAAGTGAGGAAGAGAGCTCAGTGTTTATAGTGGAGCCACAGCCCAGTCTGGATCTGTCTTCTTCATGGAGAGGTCTTCAGCCCCTTAGCCCTTGTCCTGTCTCCGATACTACAGGGCTTCAAAGTCCTGCTGTAGAGCCACCTCAGGCCTGCCAACCTGTGGAGCTGCTCTGCCCTGATTCCCACGTGTGTGTGGCCCCTGATCTCCAGCAGCACAGCCTGAGGGACCTCCCAGTTCATAACAAATTTGATAACTGGTATGGAGTTCGGGATGGATCTTGTGGAGAGCTGCATGTCAGTGAGAATGGAGGGACTGGGTGTGATTCCAGTTCTGTAGACCAAACCCAAAGGCCCCTGCAGTCTTCTGATGACAACAGCCAGATTCCTGTGTGGCCCCGGTTGAAGCACATCCCTTTGCAAGTTGGGATCCAGAAACCCTCACTCAGTGTGGAACTCACAGAAGCAAAACTACACCGTGGCTTCGGGGAGACAGATGCCCTGCTGAAGGTGCTGCAGAGCAGGACAGGGGAGGCGCTTGCTCCTCAAGAACCTGCTCTGTCCTCTTGGGAGGAGCGCTCCACCAGGTAGGCCCTGGGCCTGGAGGGTAAGGGTAGGCAAGGTAAAACAGGACCCACCCGAGGAAACTTAACAGTGAGCTATTAGCTCTGCCCTTGCTCCCCTCAGGGATCTTCCACAGGGTCAGAGAACTTGAGGGTGAAAGCCATGTAGGACTGACTTCAGTGGATCAATCACATTTTGTCTCAGGCAGAGAAAGACTATAGAGAACCTCAGGAGAGAGAGGGCTGAGCGACTTCATAACTTTCGTCGAACAAGAAGCCTCAGTCCCCAAAAACAGTTCGGCTTCCTGCCCAGCAAGAATCTTCCCACTTGGGAACTTGACTTGCCCAGCAGACGCCGAGAATACCTGCAGCAGCTGAGGAAGGATGTCGTGGAGACCACTAGGTAAGGGCGAATCTGTGGGAGCAGGGACTGGAATTTGAATATCCCAGAGGCTTTTCCATGCTTCTGGATAAACTGAGGTAGATGTAGGAGTCTGGGGCAAATGGAAATAGGATGTATAGGAGGGGATGGGATCTAGGGGTGAAGAAGGAGATGGGCAGAGAGAAGTCGTGGGAAAGCATTGGACAGAGGGACTCGTATACTGTGCAAGTCTGGGTGTCTAGGTCTTAGAATGGCGTGTTCCTCCCTTTCTAGAAGCCTCATGAGGAAGTAGAACGATGACTTTGTGGACAGCAGGAGGGCATGCTGAACCTGCTGGGGTGGGCAGGACCATACTTCACACACTCCTCGTGTTAGAAGTGTCTTTTCACCCTGTGGACTTCCCTAGGATCCCAGAACCAGCATCAAGATCAGCCCACCCACCCTCTGACATTGAGCTGATGCTTCAAGACTATCATCAGGCCCGAGAGGAGGCCAAGGCAGAGATTGCTCAGGCTCAGGATCGGCTCAGGGAGCGGACTGAACAAGAAAAGCTGAGAATCCGACAGCAGATCATCTCCCAGCTGCTGAAGGTGAGGGAGAGGGCGATCCTCTGCTGGAGGACAGGCCTGGAGCCTGGGCCCGCTCTTAGACTCTGGCAGCCTGTGAGTCTGTAGATACACTTGGAGGGTGCAGGGCTGTGCTTCTAGTCCACAGCTGGGATCATCACTCTGGTCACAGCCAGAGTATGGGAGGAAGAGGGTTCTGTGTGGAGTCAGGGATGTGGGGAAGCATGCAGCGTGGTGCCTTCTGGGAAGTAGGTGGGAGGCTATAGCAGCAGGCTCTGGGAGGTGAGTGGTAAGCAGCTGTGGAGGGAGAGGGAAGGTTGGGGGGAGGATGTGGTAGTGAGGGTGTATCACCCGAAGCTAGTTTTCTGTCTTCTTCCCAGGAAGAGGAAAAACTGCAAACTCTAGCCAACTCCAGCTCCCTGTGCACCAGCTCTGATGGAAGCCTGTCTTCTGGCCTCACATCTGGTTACAACAGCAGCCCAGCCTTCTCAGGCCACCTGCAGTCCCCAGAGGTTAAGGTGAGGGGACAGACACGAGGAAGTTTCAGAGATGATAGTGTGTGTAGGACCTGTGCCTTCTTCTCAAGGTCTCTGCTGAGCCCTCTGCTTTAGGGCTGCCTTCCACCCCTTTTAATCTTGCATTTCTGTGGTTTTTTTTTTTTTTTTAAAGTTTTGTCTTTATTTTTAATTATGTGTGTGTGTTTGTTTGTGTGTAGGTACATGCATGTGAGTACTGGTGCCCACAGAGGCCAAAGTCATCAGATCCCCCCTGGAGCTGGAGTTACTGGTGGTTGTGAGCTGTGTAATGTGGGTGCCAGAAATGGAACCTGGGTGGTTCACAGCTGGGCATGGTGGTGCAGGATTTTAATCTTAGCACTCAGGAGACAGAGGCAGGTGAATCTCTGGATCTACATTGTAAGATCCAGGACAGACAGAACTACATACTGAAACCCTGTCTCAAAACAACAACAACAAAACAAAAAGCCAGCAAACAAACAAAATAGTACATGGTCAGTTTTGTTTTGTTTTGTTTTGTTTGTTTGTTTATGTTTTGTCATTTAAAAAAGATTTATTATTGGGCTGGGGAGATGACTTAGTGGTTAAGAGCACTGGATGCTCTTCCAGAGGTCCTGAGTTCAATTCCCAGCAACCACATGGTGATTCACAACCATCTGTAATGAGAGCTGGTGCCTTTTTCTGGCCTGCAGGCAAACATGCAGACAGAACACTATACATAATAAATAAATCTTTAAAAAAATTTTTTTTTGAGACAGGGACTCACTGTATATAGCCCTAGCTGTCCTGGAATTCATTATGTAGACTGCGTAGACTTTGAACTCACAGAAATCCACTCTGTTTCCTGAGTGCTGGCATTAAAGGCACGCACCATCATGCCCAGCAGGATTTGTTTTTATTTTTTGTGTGGGTTTTGCCTGCAGGTATGCTTGTGTACCACCTGAGTGCTTGATGCCCACCCACGGAGATCAGAGGAGGGCATCAGATCTCCCAGGACTGGAATTACAGACAGTTGTGAGTCACTGTGTGGATACTGGGAATCAAACCCAGGTCCTCTGGAAGAGCAGCCAGTGCTCTTAATACTGAGCCATCTCTCCAGCCCCAACTTAAGCTTTTATTTTATCCAAAATAGTAGATATTATTTTAGGATAAGGTACTAAGTAAAATGTTATTGTCTTAGACTGTTAGAGACTTAGGACTGTTAGAGATATTGAGCAGCTTGTTTTATGTTGTTGTTGTTGTTGTTGTTGCACTGAGCTAACTGAAGGAACGCTAAGCCAGTGTAATAGGTAGTTTGTCCAAATCTACAAGGTCAGTGAAGACATGCTGAAGAGACTGAACTGAGACAAGAATGGTGGATGAGAAGAGCTGAGTGGTGTTGGTGTTGGGAGGGGGGAGCCTAGGAAGCTTGGAGTGTGAAGAGCTGAGCAGGGCCCTGTGTGGCTGGAATATAGAGCAAGATGGCTGAGTGGCCAGAGAGTGTGCTTATGCCAACACCACACTGTTTTTGTTACCATGATTCTGTAGTATGCCTTGAAATCGAGTATTATGGACCTTCCAGCTTTGTTTGCTCTTTTTACTTAAGTTTTCTTTATTTGGGAATTATATTTCCATATGGATTAGTTTTTCTGTTTCCGTGAAGAATGGCATTGACATTTTGGTGAGGATTATGCTGAATCTGTGGATAGATTGCCTTGAGTATCATGGACATGCATTTGTATAATTCTTTCAAGTAATGAACTTTGGGGAGGCAGATCCATATTTGAAGATTTTAAAACATTTTTTACGTACACGTGTTTGCGTAAGTGTGTGCACTGGGTCCCCTGGAGTATTTTCAAGCATACGTGGGTGCTGGAGACTGAAGTGGGGCACTCTGGAAGATCCGGGAGCGCTCTTAACCTCTCTCTGTGCTGTCTACAGTTTCTTTCTTCAGCGTTTCTCAGTCTTCATTGTGCGGATCCTCTTCTCAAGGTTCCTGCTGAGCCCTCTGCTTTTGTATATGTGTACCGTGTGTGTGCCTGGGGCCCATAGATGCCAGGAGAGGGCTTCAGATCTCCTGGGAATGAAGTTAGAGACAGTTATGAACTGTCACATGGATACTGAGAACTGAACTGGGGTCCTCTGGAAAAGCAACACATGGTCTTTTTTGATTGTTTTGTTTTTCTGAGATAGGGTCTCAGTTATGTAGCCCTGGCTCTATAGACCAGGCTGGCCTTGGACTCAGAGATCTGCCTGCCTCTGCCTCCCAAGCACTGGGATTAAGGGCATGTGCCACTATGCCTGGCTGTAGCATGTGCTCTTAACCACTGAGCCATCTTTCCAGCTCCTCAATGTATTCTTAAATTCTGTTTCCAAGTATTTTGTTGAGAATTTTTGCATCTATATTCATCAGAGAATTCAGCCTAGAGTTTTGGTGTTGTGTGCTTATCTGGCTTTGGTAACAGGAGGGTACTGGCTTCCTAGAATGAGTTTGGTTGTGTTCCTTTCTATTTTATGGAACAGTTTGAAGAGCACTGGCATTAACTTCTAAGGTTTGGTAGAATTTGGTAATGAAGTCATCCAGTATTGGACTTTTCTTCGTTGTATTACGGTTTCAGTCTTGTTGCTTGTTATAGATCTGTTTTTTTTTTTCCATGAGATTGTAGGCTTTCCATAATTTTTGTTGTTGTTGAAGTCTAACTTTAAGGCATGGTGGTCCGATAAGATACAGGAGGTTATTCCAATTTTTTTGTATCTGTTGAGATTTGTTTTGTGACCAAGCATGTGGTCAATTTTTGAGAAGGTTCCATGGGGTGCTGAGAAGAAGGTATATTCTTTTGTGTTAGGATGGAATGTTCTGTAGATATCTGTTAAGTCCATTTGAGTCATAACATCTGTTAGGTTCTTTATTTCTTAAGTTCAGTCTGGTAGATCTGTCTTTTGGTGAGAGTGGTGTGTTGAAATCTCCCACTACTAATGTGTGGGGTTTGATGTGTGTTTTAAACTTTAGTAATGTTTCTTTTATGAATGTGGGTGCCTTTGTATTTGGGGCATAAATGTTCTGAATCGACATTTCATCTTGGTGAATTTTTCCTGTGATAAATATGTAATGTCCATCTTGATCTCTTTCAATTGATTTTAGTTTGAAGTCTATTTTATTAGATATTAGGATAGCTATACCAGCTTGTTTCTTAGGTCCATTTGCTTGGAAAGCCTTTTCCCAGCCCTTTACTCTGAGGTAGTGTCTGTCTTTGAAGTTAAGGTGTGTTTCTTATTTTTTTGGTTTTTCGAGACAGGGTTTCTCTGTGTAGCTTTGCACCTTTCCTGGAACTCACTTGGTAGCCCAGGCTGGCCTCGAACTCGCAGAGATTCGCCTGGCTCTGCCTCCCGAGTGCTGGGATTAAAGGCATGCGCCACCACTGCCCGGCAGGTGTATTTCTTGTATGCAGCAGATGGATGGATACTGTTTTCTTATCCATTCTGTTAGTCTGTGTCTTTTTATAGGTGAGTTGAGACCATTGATATTGATGGATATTAATGACCAGTGATTGTTAATTCCTGTTATTTTTTTTGTGGTCGTGTTGTGTTGTCCTTCTTTGGTGTTTTTGGTGTGGGATTATCTATTGCCTGAGTTTTCATGGGTGTGTTTACCTTCTTTGGGTTGGATTTTTCCTTCTAGTGCTTTCTGTAGGGCTGGGTTTGTGGACAGGTATTGATTAAATCTGGTTTTATCATGGAATATTTTGTTTACTCCGCCTATGGTGATTGAGAGTTTTGCTGGGTATAATAGTCTGGGTTGGCATCCGTGGTCTCTTAGTGTCTGCATACATTTGTCCAGGACCTTCTAACTTTCATAGTCTCTATTGAGAAGTCTGGTGTTATTCTGATGGGTTTGCGTTTATATGTTACTTGGTCTTTTTCCTTTGCGGCTTTTAATATTTTTTCTTTGTTCTGTATGTTTAGTGTTTTGATTATTATGTGGTGAGGGGACTGTTTTTTTTGGATCCAGTCTATTTGGTGTTCTGTAAGCTTCTTGTATCTTCATAGGTATTTCTTTCTTTAGGTTAGGAAAGTTTTCTTCTATGATTTTGTTGAATATATTTTCTGTGCCTTTGAGTTGGTATTCTCCTTCTTCTATCCCTATTATTCTTAGGTTTGGTCTTTTCATGGTGTCCCAGATTTCTTGGACATTTTGTGTTACGACTTTTTTGTCTTTAGTGTTTTCTTTGACTGACGAATCTATTTTCTCTATTGTGTCTTCAGTGTCAGAGATTCTCTGTTCCATCTCTTGCATTCGGTTGGTTATGCTTGTTTCTGTAGTTCCTGTTCGTTTAGTCAGGATTTCTATTTCCAGCATTCCCTCAGCTTGTGTTTTCTTTATTGTCTCAATTTCATTTTTCAGATCTTGGAATGTTTCTTTCATCTGTTTAATTACTTTTTCTTGGCTTTCTTTGATTTCTTCCAATTTTTTGTTTGTTTTTTCTTCCATTTCTTTAAGGGAATTTTTTATTTCCTCTTTAAGGGAGTTTTTTTTATTTCCTCTTTAATGGAGTTTTTCATTTCCTCTTTAATGGAGTTTTTCATTTCCTCTTTAAGGGAATTTTTTATTTCTTCTTTAAGGGTCTCTATCATCTTCTTAAAGTCATTTTTAAGAGTGATTTCTTCTGTTTCTTCTGCCTTGGTATGTTCAGGTTTTGCAGGTGTAGAATCACTAGGTTCTGATGTTGTCATCTAGGTCTTTATGTTGTTGCCTGTATTTTTGCACTGGCGTCTACTCATCTCTTCCTCTGCTCGGTGCAGGCTGTGTCTGTGTCTGAAGATGCTTCTCTTGTTCTAATTGATAGTCTTGGTTCACTAGGAGTTCTTGGTTAACTTGATGCTGTTGGGCTCTGTTTCTTCGGGAGCATCTTAGTCAAATCAGTGTTAGTGGGTTCTGTCTCTGGGAGCACTTGTTCCCAGTTGGTGCAGGGTGTGCTTATGGTTTTTAGTGGTGGTTAGGTTCGTAGGGGTTAGTTTTTTTGTTTTTTGGGTTTTTTTTTCTTTTTTTTTGGTGGGGGAGCAGGGAAAGGTAGCCGTCTGGTTTCTGGGACTCTGATGGGTAGGGCCTAGGGGCTAGAGACCTGATCTGTCGGTCTGGAGATGGGAGCTTACCTGTTCTCAGTCGGTGAAGTGTGTACTTACGATTCTGGTGATATGGTTCGGTGGCTGGGCGGCACCTTCTTCTGTGTTCTCAGGTCACATTTTGCTCATTCGTCAACTCCTCGGCTGATCTTGTTTCCTCAGACTTCAAACTGTAGGATTCTGAATCCTCTCCCAGATGGATTTCAGCTGAGCAGGGTAGTCTCACCAACACCTCCAAGTTGTTGGGTTTCGCAGGATCAGCAGCTGGGCCCTGGGTTGGCCTCAGACAGAGTGTTCAGATCCGTTCTGGTCTCGTCCCACAGAGAGAGACGGCTCCTTCCCCGGGGGTTGGGATTAAAGGCATCCCTGTTCCAAGCTCTTGATTAAGGGCTTGTTTTCACTAACTCCTCCTAGATCTGTTTTTTTTTATGCCCACTTGATTTTATTTTAGTTGGCCATCTACCTGTATCTAGGAATTTATCCAGCTCTAGATTTTCCAGCTTTTAGGAATCTAGGTTGTGAAGTCCTGACCCTCTGGCTAGGCTGTCGCTGTCATGCCCTTCTCATCATTTTAGTCATTTGGGACAGTTCCCTCAACTACAATACCCTCCTTCCCTTCTGTGTCCCACTTGTCCCACATGCTCGATGCAGGTTTGAGTCAGTCACTCTGCTAGGCCAGGTCTTGTTCATGAGGTGGCTCTCCTTGCTGTTAGTAGAGTGGAATTTCTATGGGACCCCAGAGATGGGGACAGGAATTTCTGATCCCGAGAGCAGTCCAAATTTAAACAGTAGGTCCATTATCAAAATGGTTTCTGTCTACAGCACCCTAGGGGATGGCTGGAAGTTAAAGTGAATCCTTTCCCAAAGCCAGGCTGTGAAGATTCCAGGTCCTTATCTGGCTAAGCTGTGAGCCTGTAAGGTTGTGGGTCTTCCCAGTAGCCAGGCTTGTCCTGTTTGCACTGATGAGTTTTCCCTACAGAAGGGAGCCATCTTTCTGGGTGATGAAGCCAGGGCAAGTGCTGGGATACTTTGTTTCTCCTGCTGTGTTCCTGTGTCAGTTTTTTGGAAGCTTCTGGTTTCCATTCGCTATTGAATGGAATCCCAAAGCTCTTCCGTGTTGCTCCTGAAAATGTGAAGTTACAATCTGCTGCTTTGTATTTGTGGAGGAATAGGTGACTGACACCAGATCCAAAATATCTGTCCTTAGGTCACATGTGCCACATTGTACACTCAGCAGACAAGGAGGCTCTCCTATTGGATAGCACCCTTCTCTAGATTTCCTCAGGACTGTAGGCACCCATGTCCAATCCTAGACATGTCATCATGTTCCTACTGTGGTACTTGGTGCTTCTGCCCTTGTAGCTGTATTAGCTAGATCCTGAGTAGGTGAGAACCAGTGTTGCCACCTTTTTCCAGACGTTAGCAGGATGCTTCTGTTACTTCATACTAGGTCTTAAACTGAGATATATTTTACCACAAGGGGCTTTACTTTTCAGTTTTTGGAGATTGCCAGCTTGTACAGTTGTTCATACTGGCTAACATGAAACTATTCTTGCCTTCTTAAAATTCTCTAAATACACACGAAATACTTGTACACATGATGTATTATTCTTTTTTTT
>CABHPH010098608.1:46724-70322 GCA_902168325.1 Peromyscus nudipes | reverse complement strand
AGATAGATAGATAGATAGATAGATAGATAGATAGATAGATATTATGCCATAAAAATTAATGAAATTCTGTAATTTTCAGGAAAGTGAATGGAAGTGTAGATCATTAAGTGAAAGTAAGCCAGATTTACAAAGATAAATATCATGGATAATAGAATGCATCAGAGGGGTGAATATGATCCAAGTATGATTTTAGTTTCATTACCTGTTGCAGTGATAAAGACTCTGACAAATGCTACTCAATGTAGAAAAGGTTTATTGTAGCTCACAGTTCCAGATTATAGTCCATCTCTGTTGGGAAATCATGATGATATAAGCTTGGAACAGATGGTTATATTACATCCATAGCAAAGAAACAAAGAGGAATTAATGCATGCTTACTAGTGTACATCTGGCTTTCTCTACTCATACGGTTCAGAATGTACTACTTAATGAATGGTGTCACCCATAATGGGTAGGTATTCTCACCTCAATCAACTTTAGATAATCCACCACACACATGCAAACAGGCAAACCCAATGTAAAAAAAAATCCCTCTTTGAGTATCTCTTCCTGGGTTATTCTACACTGTGTCAAGTTTGTAAAACCAACCATCATAGTATCTGTTGTTTTGTACAATTAATAGGCACTAACATAAAGTTTTGTGAATTTCCTTCTGGTTGTCCACCGAGTATCTCAATATATCCACCAACAAAGCCCTCATCTTTCTTCTTTGTTTTGTCTATGTATCTCACTAAATACTTTGTGTTCCATTTAAAACAATTCTTAAATATCTCTGAGGGGTTAATTATTGTCCTTCACATTGGTCTAATTTTTTGATCCAGCCACCCTCCCAACACTCACATCAGTCTGTGCTTCTGCATTCTTCTCCCTCCTTTCCTAACTCAGCTCATCACTAAGTACTCTGTGGACCCCTTCAAGAATCTGTTTACCCTAGATTGTTCAAATCTCTCTGATCTCATTCCAAAATTCACTTATTAAGCCTACTCACCATCCTGATAAACTTTTCTCAAGGACCATTCGTTGCTCCTTTTCTTGCCCACACAGTCAAGGTTAAATGTGTATTTAATCGGGTTGTATATGGAGGAGGGGCTGCTGAAATAGCCTGAGCTCTGGCAGTCAGTAAAGAAGTAGATAAGTGCCCAACTTTGGAGCAGCATGCCATGAGAGCTTTTGCAGATGCCTTGGAGGTCATCCCATTGGCCTTCAGAAAAGTGGCATGAATCCCATCCAGACCATGACTGAAGTCCGAGCCAAACAAGTGAAGGAGTCCAACCCTACCCTTGGAATTGACTGTTTGCACAAGGGCACAAATGATATCCAGCACCAGCATGTCATAGAAACCTTGATTGGCAAAAAGCAGCAGATCTCTCTTGCCACACAGATGGTTAGAATGATTCTGAAGATTGATGACATCCGTAAGCCTGGAGAATCTGAAGAATAAAATGTACCATCCACCACTGTGACTAATAAAGGGTGTGTTGTGCTGCATCTTCAGTGAACAAAAAAGAACTCAGCACTAACCCTTATTCTCTAATTCTCCTCTATTAAAATAGAACCATTTACTAATTTACTATTCTTTAAACACATCTTGTGTTTTCTAATCACTGATCACACCCATACCTCCTACATCCTCCTACCATCTATTTCTGCCAAAGTCCTGAACCTTCTTCAAGGCTTAGGACCAGTATTAAGATTTTCATACATTTTCAATGGACAAGTGTTATCAGAATCTGATATTTGCACTACTATGGCCTTCAGCAATGAGATCCCATGTTGTTCTTTACCTGTGAGTTTTGAGCTCAGTACAGGCAGGGCTGTGTCTTAGTTCTCTGTAGCATGTCTACATGCTAAATGTATTCCCCAAATGGAAGCTTCTATGTAGCCTTTTTCTTGGGATCAAGTGCAACCTTCTTGAGTTGCTGTTTTGCTAAATATAAGAATTTATGGAACATGCTTATTTTTTCCATGTAGAATATAAGCCATACAACCTCATGGCCTGTGTCATCTGTCTTTTTGCTCTTGCATGTGTTAACTCTTATGAGTGTGGAATAAACTGGCTATATAATGAAAGCTCTTAACTGTCCTAGAACACATAAGTATGTTTGAAAATATCTATAAATTCATTATGGAATCGAGGATGGCTATAAAACAGGCAAGATGGGTGAACACGTGTGAGGTAGTGAGCAAGGGGGAGCAAGAGGGAGAGGGTGATCTTGCCAGTATTAGTGTGTCAAATGCACAGGAACAGCAAGACCAAGCTACTGCATACACGGGTAAGTGCCTAAATTAACAAAAGAATGAGTAAGCAAAGGTGTGATCGAATGAAATATTGAGCAAGCAAATAAAGGAATACATTCTTTTCCATGGTCTATAGGGATCCTTGTTTGAGTTGCCTGATGTCTTGACAGTGGTCTGGTGTACATTTTGTGAAAGTTTCTGCTTCTTTGGGTCTTAAATTGGAGCTGACTCAGGCTATCCCAAGAATGTGCTCTTAAATTTCATATATATTAGAATGCACGTACACACACACACACACACACACACACACACATTAATTAGTTACTAATGTTCTTTATTAGTTATCAAGTGTTTGTTGTTGCAATCTTTAAAGGAAGTGAAATTTAAAGAATTAAGAAAGAATTATCTGGGGAAAAAAGAAATCACTGTCTCTGACTGCAATTACCTTCTGATAGAGAGCTTCACTATGAGGTTGTGATGAGGAAGGAAATTGAGTGCCTACACACCACAGAGGTTCCTGACATTGGTATTGAGAAAGTAAGAATCATGACTAGTAGTGTGGTATGACAGCATAGTCCCTCGTGGTGGTTTAGGAATCAGGGTGTACCCTGCTCTATTGCTAGGAAGAACAGAACTGTTGCTTTATGAGGGGTCTCTAAAGCCCCTCTCTCTGTTCTATTTTTTATGGGAGACCCTAGGCTCCTGGAAAAGAAGAGGATTGGTTAAGGGTGGGGAAGAAGGAAGAAATGATAGAGAAAAACCAATTGGGAAGAAAGTCAGGTGTAAACATTTTCAGGTTTCATGTGAAACTTTGAACTGGGGCTATTCCTTGTCCTTTAAGCTCAGGCTAGTCATTTTGTATGATCCAGCTTTACTGTTCCCTTCCACTTCAGACCTATGTAAGAGATTTAAAACTCTCTGGCTCTGGTCATCACTGTAAGAAAATTATGAGAACTCAAAAACTTCGCAAACTGTCAAATACCCCCCCCAAAAGAGCTTGAACTGCAATCAGAGCTCTAATGCTCACCCTTCCAAATGTCCATGCAGAGCACTTCTTATGTTATCCTCCCTTTCCATTTGAAAGAGAGGTCACTTCTTAGGAAAATATCCAGGCCATATTTCTTATGGGAAGCCTGTCTGTGGCACACATAGACACTTATCTAAGGAACAGACTTGCATTCAGCCTCAGACTCAGCATTAGGCAATGCTACTTTTGCAAATTTTTAAGAAGTCTGTGACAGGGCTCCTGAGTTCAGCATGAACTCTTTAGAAGCAGTCTAAAAGTTGGGGTGTTTGATACTTCACAGTATCTTCCCCAAAGTGGCATCCTATAGATGGACTTTTCCATCTAGACCGCCAATCAGCTCTGTCCTGCCAGATGCTCCCCCAAATAATCATACAGAGACTTAATATTAATTATAAATGCTCAATTGACAGCTTATGCTCAGTTTTAGCTAGCTGTTATAACTTAAATCAACCCATTTCTATTAACCTATATGCTGCTCTGAGGCTCATTTACCTCATGTACATATTTCTCATTCTGCTCACTCTGCATCTCATGGCATCTCCTCTGACTCAACCCTTCTCCCCAGTATTCCCTCTGCCCTGAATATCGTGCCTAGTCATCACCAATCAGATTTTTATTAACAGTGAGAGCAACACATCTTCACAATGTACAGAAGGGTTATTCCACATCATTTCCCCATTTTTGTCTAATTAAAAAGGAAGGTTTGTACTTTAACATAGTAAAATTACATACAAAAAACCAGTTATCAAGTAAGAATTACAGTTATAATATTCAGTATATTTGTGTTTGGAAAAATTAGAGAAAATATTTCATTATTTATCTTTCTTTGTGAGTCTAAAGTTTTATATCTAATTTACTTTTTATCATAAATAAGGAAAACTTTAAGACTAATTATTTAGTCTTTAACTCCATCAGAGACCCCAGAAGGGTAAATGTTACCTAATGACAGGGACATATGGCTGCCTGGACAGTCATCCAAAGTTTTTCTGTAATGTTGGGGCATCCATCTTTGGCCTATAGGTGTAGCATATCTGACAGACATTTTTGAGAGGGAGGGGATTTTGAAGGACTTTCTTACCTTGTTTTGGCAAAGTTTGACAGTTGCTTTCTTTTGCATTCTGTTGGTCTAGTTTGGACAGTATGCTGTCAGCAATTTAGGCAAGGGCAGTTTCTTTGCTCAAATGGCTATCTTTTGCTATAAAGAAAGCAAACTCCATACGGAGTTTCTTTGATGCCCATCATTCTCTTTTGAAACAAATTGGTGCTGTCAGGAGCAGATGTGTCTCACTGTCATGAAAAGCCTTATGTTATTAAACATATTAAATGCCAGAGTCTGTAGGTCTTTGAAGTGTTTGAAGACCATCTGTCTATCTAAATATAGATAGACCTTGAAACCTAACATGACTACAACTTTGATTGTAATAGGTGACTAACTACTAACCTATATTTTTATTATACATTACATTTTTAGATGAGTTGCATAAGCACAACACCCTAAGCAAGAGTAGAAACATACATATAGCATAGCAAAAATAACTTTAAATTTGTGTCAGTAAGCCAAAATCATACCAATGTAAAATATTTTGAGATTAATAGCTGTTTTTTTAGATTAAAGTAGTTTCAATAATCTATCCTTTTCCCTTTCAGTCCTATGTCATATCCCCTTTTTTCTTTAGAAAGAAACCTTTAAATTTAACTCTTTTGTTTAGTTTTTTTCTATGACCAACAACAACTTGTAACACCACCCTCAACAATGAAAAAGTCCTTAATCCATTGAATAACCAAAACTTCCTGATACCCTATTTCTTGGGAATGTGAGTATCATTCTCTAGGCTACCTCCTGTTGTTTGTGGGTGCTGGTGTCTTTGGGAGAACCTTGAGAAAAAATCAGTATAATTGTTGATTAAGTCTTGACTGGAGTATTTTGTGAGGCTAGATCGTCTGAACCAGCAGCCTTGAAGCTTTTTTGAGGTGCTGGATCACCTGGGCCATCTGTTTTTATTAGTGTCTGATTCCCTTGCTCTGAAAATACATAAACTTTTGATGGTGACATACACATCTGCATTAATACAAGTATAGACTGTGTATTGTATACAAGTCAACCAAAGATGATTTTTTGCTTTATGTTTGAGTAGGTAAAATATACGTTACATGTTATGTAGTTTTTCTAGGTTTACTTTTTTATGTCTGTAGCCAGGGTTTTCAGGGGGTCTTCCCCAATCCAACCCAATTCATATCATCCTGGAATTGATCTACAGCTTCTCATTTCCTGTGGAAATAAAAGCATACCTGTTCCCCAAAGTAACATATCTTTTGACTTTCATTTTGAAGTCAAGACATATATATATATATATATATATATATATATATATATATATATATAGGTTTAATCCAGCAGTTTTCATAATCCAATGTGTCTTACCAGCTGTTGTTCCTTCATTAGCAATCAGAAAATCTAAAGACAACATATAACATGCAGAATCCAGATTCTCTGTTTATTTCCCATCTTTATGTGGCTTATTATATTTTTATTACTTTATTTTACTTTATTCATTTTTAAGGACATTTTTAAACATTTTTTTCTATAACTGCGTATCTTTTTTTCTTATTAAGAAATTTTCTATTCATTTCACATACCAAGCACAGATTCCCCCCTCTTTCTGTCCCCTAACCCATCCCCAATTCCCACCTCCTCCAAGGCAAGGTCTCCCATGGGGAGTCAGCAGAGCCTGGCACACGCAGAGCCTGGCACACTCAGTTGAGTCAGGTCCAAACCCCCGCCCCCTGCACCAAGGCTGCACAAAGTGTCACACCCTAGGCACTGGGCTCTAAAAAGCTCGCCCATGCACCAGGGACAGATCCTGATCCCCCTGCCTGGGGGCCCCCCAAACAGTTCAAGCTAAACAGCTGTCTCGCTTATGCAGAGGGCCTAGTCCAGTCCTAAGGGGCTCCATAGCTATTAGTCCACAGTTCATGGGTTTCCAGTAATGTGGCTGCTTGTCTCTGTATGTTTTCCCATCATGATCTCGATGTCCCCTGCTCACAGAATCCCTCCTCTCTCATCAATTGGATTCCTGGAGCTCGGCCTGGTGCCTGGCCGTAGATCTCTGCATCTGCTTCCATCAGTCACTGGATGAAGGTTCTATGATGACAGTTTGGGTATTCACCAACCTAATTACCAGAGTAGGCTAGCTCAGGTACCTTCTTGACCATTGCCATTAGTCCAAGGTGGGGTCATCCTTGTGGATTCCTGGGAACTTCCCCAGCACCCTGCCTCTTCCTATTCCCATGATGTCTTCCTTTATTATGGTATCTCTTTCCTTGCTCTCCCACTCTGTCCCTGTTCCAGCTCGAACCTCCCATTTCCTTATATTCTCATCCCCCATTCTTTGTCCTCCATTACCGCTCCCCCACTCCCAGTTTCTCTTTTCTCTCCCAAGCCTATGTATATTTTTAAACACATTGTAACCCATTTAGAGGTTTCTTTCATCTGGATCTGTCTTTACTGTGTATCTGTACTCTTTTGTTGTCTGTATGAGCCAAACTTAAACCGCTGTGTAACTTAGATCATGGCTTGCTGGCAGCTGGCTCCTCTCCCCTCAGCTCCCTGAGATCTCAACTTCATGGTGGAGGTACCAGTTTTGGGGAGCCCTTAGGTTCATGCTGCCATCCATCGAGCAGTATACTGCCTGACACTCACAAACTCCATCAAAGTGTTCTGTAGTAGGGCCTCTTAAAAGAGCAGCATGTGTGTTTGCCTTTAGCACCCAGCCAGGAAGCAGCCTTTTGTTGTTGTTGTTGTTTGTTTGTTTTTTGTTTTTCAAAACAGGGTTTCTCTGTGTAGCTTTGCACCTTTCCTGGATCTCGCTTTGTAAAACAGGCTGGCCTTGAACTCACAACTCACAAAGATCAGCCTGGCTCTGCCTCCCGAGTGCTGGGATTAAAGGCATGTGCCACCACCAGCCGGCCCAGGAAGCAGCCTTTTAAAGGAGCCTCATCTCTGTTGGGAGCTAGCATTGAGCCTACTCAAGAAAAGGCAGTTACCAAGAGTGTTTGACTCTGTTTTTGTGTATTTGGAAACTTTTTAAAGCTTTGTTAGGCTTTATGTGGATTTATGTTGCCCGACGGTGGGCACCATATGTAGGTGGACTTTTTCATCTAGACTACCAATCAGCTCTGTCCTTCTAGCTACTCCACAAATAACCACACAAAGACTTAATATTAATTATAAATGCTCAGCCAATATCTTAGGCTCATTTTTATCTAGCTCTTATAACTTAATCAACCCATTTCTAGTAATCTATGTGCTGCCTCAAGGCTCGTTTACCTCATGTACGTACTTTCCACCCTGCTTCCTCTGCCTCCCATGGCATCTCTTACTCTGCCCTTCTCCCCAGCATTCTCTCTGCCCTGAAAATCCTGCCTAGCTGTCAGCCAATCAGATTTTTATTAACAATGAGAGCAATACATCTTCACAGTGTACAGAAGGATTATTCCACAGCACTATCACTTAGGTCTGAGAGATTAAATTCACTGGGATCTTACTGAGCAATGCTGGGGTCAACCTTTGGTACAGCACATTGTGCCTTTTGAGTGTACCATCCTTGGGCCTAGTACTTTAAGTTCCCTTTCTGTATGAGGTTGGGCTGGAACAGTAACTCTCAAATTCTTATGCCTTTGAGTGTTCTGGAGAACTTGTTACAGCAAGATAGCTGAGCTTACCACCTGGAGTTTCTGATTCACAGGTCCTTGCATTTCTCATAGGTTCCTAGTTGCTGCTGCTAGCCTGGGAAACCTTCAAAGAACACCAGAATAGATGTTTCACTGCTCCCCTGACTGGGTCTCTCAGTCTCTACAAACCAGAACTCTCTATCAAAGGGACCCAACACATTTGGTGAGCTTTAAGAAGCAGTATTTGGGGCATGCATGTGGGGTTGTGGACTTGCTGGACTGGCTATGAAAGGCGTTTAGAAGGTATTCGTCTTTTCTTCAAAGACCTTCAAGATGAAAAATGAGAGCCTATTGAAATGGCCTTAAACCAAGCTTTCTGTGCAAAATCGACTCCTCAGAGTTGTGAAAATTGGATTTTTCTTTAAATGGTTGATACTAATAGCTACCAGCCACTGGCTAGCTTGCTATGTTCAGAGATCAGGACAGGACCTGGGACTCGAGTCTTGAAAAAGAGCTTGGAACCCAAACAGTTGTTCAAGTGTAAAGTCCTCATGTGTCTGCAGTAAATCTGATGTCCACAGAGGAGGTGGGCATGGTAAAAAAAAAAAACAAAACACAGAATACAGTCATGCTGCTACTTTCAAAAGTCTTAGCTTCGTTTCCTTTCTCCTGTTTTGGACATAATAACACCTGTCTCCTGACAGGGTCACTCTAAACCTTCTTGCCTGCATGGCATTCTGCCCTTTCTAGAGTTCTTGCTTCCTTTCTAGGGTGAGAGTGGGTGGTCTTTAGGCTACTGTCTTCATTCTGATGCCATTTGTACTCTGAAAATACTAGTGCTTACAACTTTAACTTATACTCTCAACTCTGTGTATTACTCTTAACCCCGTTACCACTCAAACAGTTGGGAGCGTTTGTTTGAGGTAGCTTATCTCTTTTATTCTACTTCCCCAGCATTTGTAGCCTCACATCTGCCTTGTCTACCCAAAGGTTCCTCAGTCTCTGTCCTCAGTTTTGAAGTTACAAGGTTCTTTAATTTAGTGTCTCCTTAAATTCCACCCATGAGGTGCTTTGCTTATCTCACCTTGGTGCATCCTGTCATTTACCCCTGGCCTCCTGTTCAAGCAGCAGAGTTCTTCTGAGAGACTGTTTGTTCTCCAATTTCCTCATCTCATAAAAGTGAATAATAGAATCTTTGCCTTCTCTACATCACTGAATAGTAGAAAGAGCATATGGCCAAAAGATAGGAGAAATTCCTATATGTTACAAAGTGCTAGGTAGGTACAGTGTCTATGGCTGTTAGTCTTTGCTTACACTATTGCCATTGTCTTCCTATTTAGGCCATTACTCTGGACCTCTAAAAGCAGAGGTTTCTGTGTGGCTGACTGGTAATAGGTTCCCATGGAATTTATATTAAGTCCCCAGGGACTGAAAGTCATAGCACTATATGCATAATATAGAACAAAACAAAGCATAGCAAAAATAAATGTCCACTACCAATGACAAGACATTGGAAATCAATAGAAGAAATACTGAATTGATTTATAAGATTTAATAAAAACTCCAATATTGTAAAAAGAGGAAAACTGCATGCAAAAAAATGCTGTGCATAGAAAAGACAGTGGGAACAAATGGAAGGAAACATAAAGCTGATGGTGGGTGCCTCCTCTTTGTAGAGGCTGAGGGCTGATATTGTACAATAATTGAGACAAGGTTCCTGCTTTTGAGGGTCCCCAATCAGGGGAGGCAGTGGGTCTGGATATGATTGCATACATTAGTGAAAGGATAAAGGGCAGGAAATATAAGAGGTTATGGGGGCATCTAGAGGATAATTCCTAACCCAACTGGTGTAAGGGGGGAGATTTCATTATAATAGAGGCAGAGAAATGTTACAGGAATCAATGTCTGAATTAGAAATAGAAAAATGAGTAGAAGTGGACACACATAGAGAAGGGTAAGTCTATCTAAGGTATAAGGGACAACATGAGGAAAGGTATGCAATATTTGGGGAATAGAAAGTATTCATGTGAGGCTAGGAGCTCAGTCACAAGCAATTGTGAGAGAAATCCAGGCTAAGGTTGCCTATGGCCAGGGCCTGCAGAACTTTGAACACAGAGCTCAGAAGCTTGATCCAGAAATAATGAGGGAGAAACTGTAGGGAACTGGACTTGAGGAGGGGAGAATTACAGTGGGATGTTCTGTATGTTAAATATTTTGCTCTGATTGGTTAATAAATTAAACACTGATTGGCCAGTAGCCAGGCAGGAAGTATAGGCGGGACAAGGAGAGAGGAGAATTCTGGGAAGTGGAAGGCTGAGTCAGAGAGACACTGCAAGCCACCGCCATGACAAGTGAGATGTAAGGTACTGGTAAGGCACAAGCCACATGGCAACTTATAGACTAATAGAAATGGTTTAATTTAAGATGTAAGAACTAGATAGCTAGAAGCCTGAGCCTTTAGGCCAAACAGTTTAAATAATATAAGTGTCTGTGTGTTTATTTTATAAGTGTGCTGTTGGACTGACAGGGCTTGCCGGGGGTTGGAGAGAAGCTCTCCAGCTACAGAGAATTGTGGTTTGACTTAGTTTATTCAGAAGATCTCTTTTCTCCCATTACAGGGATAGATAAAACAGGAAAGCTGCAGATGGGGAAGAAAGGCCAGAAGAGAGGAGACAGTAGCAGGAGTCCAGGAGAGAGATTATAATGACTTAGGCTTAAAATACTAACAGAGGAGATGGAGAAAATGGAGAAACACTGAGAGGCTGTTGAAAGTTAGCACATATGAGACTTGGGGACTTACTGGATGGCTAGTCAAGGACAGAAAGGTGTGAAGTATGATATTCAGTTTTATTGCTTTGGAATGGAATGGATGTTAGTGCTATTCCTGTGATGAGAGTGTCATTAGAAATATAAAGAAGATTAGGAATATAGTTTGGAGCAGGCATTGCTGCTGATATATTAAAATGGAAATGCTTAGGGGAAAGTTGGAAGCACAAACCTGAAGCTAAGAGTGCAAGTATAAACTAGAAATAAAAGTTTAAGTACAGAAGTAAAGGAAAGGCCATAATGAACAGACAATGTAATATTCAGAGATACGGTGGATACCACACAAGCTTATATCCTATCCTCGCTGCTCCTGAAATGTCAAACAAAATGAAGACAGATATGTGACCAACTCAGCCAACTGAGATATCAATATGAGCACCATAGTGGAGTAATAGAGCTATTGGTGAGACTGGGCACATTTACATTATTTATTATTATTATTATTGGTTCAGGTAGAAGATGGTTGCTTGGGTCACAGTGGTGGTAGTAAAAGTTGTGGGAAATGAATACGTGCTAAATTGTGAGGCTATTTTGGATGATTCTACCTGCCAATACTAGGTTATGGAGTACATAGAAGAATCAAGTCTGGATGTTAGTACCTTATTGTTATGGGAATAAATTGAGGAAGGAGCAGACCTGGTAAAAACAGGTACTAGATAATCAAGTTTACTTTCAAATTTTAGATACCTGTTATATACCCTTGTGGAGATGACACATAAGTGGTTTTGATAGCTCAGTATTCAAGGGGCAAGTCAGTGGAGAGGCAAATTCAGAAGCTCCCATTACATAAATGGTGCATGAGATCCATAAGATGGAGTAATTCAACATTTAGAGAGCAAAAACATGAAGATCTCTAGCCAAAGACCCTAGGCAGAAACAGTTCCAAGTGGGATAAATACCAGATAGGTGTAATTCTAGTTCTTGCTCACAGAAGAGACTATTTCAAGATTAAAGGAACATGCTGTTGAAAGGTCAAAAGTGATGAGCACAGAAATGATCATAAGCTTCAACAAGATGTAGATCATGCATGATTTGATAAGAATGATTCTTTTGAGTCTGTGTGTGAGAGACAGAGAGCATTATGTTTTCATTGCTATGATAAAATACATGATCATCAAATTTAAGAAGGCAAAGGCAATTTTGGCTTGGCCCGTAGTTTCAGAAATTTCAGTCCATAGTTTCTTGGCTCTGTCACTTTGGGACTGTTCTGGGAGTGAGCAAAGATGTTCAGCTCATGGCAGCAAGGAAACAGAGAGATACAAAGGGGGTAGAATGCAATATTCCCTGCAAGGACACACCTCCAGTGATGTAAATTCCTGTCAACAGGCCTTATTGCCTAACTAAGCTGTTGTTAGCATAGGCTTTGGGGGACGTTTAAAGATAAAAATATTTAAGGGTCCTTGGTAGATGAGAACCTGCCAATATAAGTCATCCATTGTGTGTGAAATATTGCAGACAGAGATTAGCAGAATTCACTGTGAGTATTGACTCTATCTGAGTTAAGGAAAATAGTATCTGGAGGAGAATAGGGATCAAAGCTCTGGTATTTTGAAGATAAAATAATGTTTGCATTTCAACAGAGATGATCCAGTAGAGGAAGAACATTGTATAGGCCAGTGCCATCCTTGAGGAGGTGAAAAGGGCACAGCATCAAGGACACACAGTGATTGTCCTAAGGTCAGTTCATACAGTGTGACAGCAAAGAAGGGGAAGTAGGACTCTGTTTGGAAGATTCAGTGGAGTCTCTAGTAAATAGAGAAAAGGTCATGGCTATAAACCGACTTGAAGACTATTTGAAAAAGTTCTGCTCAGAGAAGGGAAGGAAATTATTTGAAGGTCTGTAGGTCCTTCCTGGAAAAGGAACTCAGACTTGAATAACTCCAGGGTTTGTGCTGTTCTTCTTCTGAAAAACTCCACCTTTGTTTGGAAAACTGTGCATTCTAGCAAGATATCCTTCTCACAGCAGCATTTCAGCAGCTGTCGTTCAATGTTGGTATAGAGCTGAAATTTGTATAGTCAGAGCCAGAAGGCTGGCTGGGTAGCATCTGGCTTTTGTCTTGCCACAGATCCCCGGCCAGGAAGGCTAGAGCTTGATGTAATGTAAGTCATCCATTGTGTGTGCCTCATAATTTGTTTATCAAGTCTAACAACAAGCTCCAGATTTGTCACTCCCTAATGTGGTTATGGCTACAGCTGGCTGACATCCAATTTTGAAGAGCAAATGCAGTATATAGTTTTTCCTTTTGTGAGAGAAGAAAAAAATAGAAAATTACATTTTTTTCACAGATTTCACTGTCCCATGTACTGATGCTTCTGTCAAGAGCTCCCTCATGGAAACGTGAAAGTAGCATGCCCCCTAGGGACTTGACTTCCTAACAGGCATTGAGTGTCTCAGTAATAGATGGATGGCAAGGGACAGAGCACTAAAAAGCAACAGGAGCACACTGTGATATCAGCTCATACATCCTCTCACTAGTAATGGGAGCTAAAGTTCTAAAACCTGGGTTTTCACGTATTGCAGGCCAGAGATACACTTGAGAAAGACTGGGAATTTCTTCACATCATCTAATCCTTTACTAAGAGACAGAGATATAACTCAAATCTGAGCTACATCTTGAAGTCCAGTACATTAAGTGGCCCATTTGGTCCTGGGTATGAGTTAAAACCAGTACTTGCCAACCTGTTTAAGAAATGAAAAAAAAATTCATGATGATGATGACAATGACAATAATGATGATGACTTTATTAGTTCTTTTTTGTTGCTGTGATAAAGTGCTGAGCAAAGCAACTTAATAAAGAAAAAGGTTACTTTGGCCCACTTTCCCCATCATGGTGGGGGAAGGCATATTGGCAGGAACATGAACAAACATGCAGTCAGAAAGTAGAGAAAGACAAATGTTAGTGTACGATTTACTTTCTTAATTTTTTTAAAATTCATCCAGAACTTCAGCCTGTGAAATCATGCTGCGCACATTTAAAATAGGTATTTCATTTCAATTAATCTATTGTAGAGAGTCATTCTCAGGCATGCCCAGTAGTAACCATTACCAGATGGTTGTGAAGGAGGAGGAGAAGGAAGAAGAAGAGGAGGAGAACTCAGTTGACTCCTCTGCAAATTAGGGAAGAGAATCATAGATGCCAAGACACCCCAGCTGCACTCATCATTCAAGGCCTGTACTGATGGCCAGATGAAATAGCCTGGCCACCACTGTAGGCCCCAGCATTTTCAAAGGTATAGCCACTGCAGGGAGTATTTATTTGAGTTCTTGCTGCAAGAGATACAGCAACATGGAGGAAGAGATAGCTGTTAGTTATTCTGAACAAAGTTTCTGGGATTGTCTCCCAAGCTAACCAGATTATCTCTTATCATAGAGGCAGAGCTTCATAGGACAAAAGACAGGAATTATCCAGAGACACCCAACGCTTACTTGAGTTTCACTGGGGAATGAGTCCAACTGAGACAAGGGTTCTGCCTTTAAGTCCCTTTCCAGTTTTCTTTTGCTAGAATTCAATTACTCATCCATTTTCACTTTCTTTCCTTCTGTCTCTCTCCTTGCTCTCTTACTGTTATTTGTTGCTGCTGTTATTTATTTTCATACAGGATCTTGTTAGGCAGTCACAGTTTTCCTGGTACTTGATAGGTAGCTCAGTCTGGCACCAAACTAATGGTAATCTTTCTACTTCAGTCTCCCAAGTGGTAGGATTATAGGAATGCACCACAACAGCCAGCCTCAGTCTTGATCTCATACTTTTTCATTTGCTTTATCTACCAAGCTTATTGGGGATTACTATAAAAATATAACTTGTATTAAACAGCCTAGGTTCTATCTAACCAGATGTGTGCACTTTTTTACAGGACTCTAATGCTGTGCACCTGGCTTATTCAAAAAAGGCATAGTTGTGACCTTGGTCAGAATGCCTTTGTAATCAATTGACAAAGTTCAGGAGGAATCTCATTTTATATGCAGCATGAATGGTCTCTTGAACACGAGAACTTATAGAGGTGCCTAGAGGAACACTGGACTTGGAGTTGGACTACCCTTGCATGGTCTTCACAAATGCTTGTAGAAGAGGTGAGCAGAGTACCTAGGAGCTGGTTATCAAGAGTCAGAGGCTACTTCAAAGATATATGTGAAGAAACTTGGGACAAATTCTCCAATCATTGCAAGCCAAGGCTAATGACCTTGCCTTGTCTATCAACCAGGGCCTTGCAATCTTATGAAGGGAAACACTGAATTTCTGCTTTCATGAAGGTCAAATTGAAATTTTTCCCTTTGTTCTTCTTTGAAGGTAGATAATGAACCAAAGGAGCATTAATAATACACAAGACTTAGCTAGTGAGACAAATCATATTTACACCACATTATTATTAAAACTACTTTCAGATAACCTTTAGAGTAGACAGTACTTAGAAAGGACATTAGATTTTATTTTATGAATTCAAAATGAAGCATTCATGGCAGCATTATATATCAGCTTTGTTTAATATTTGGAAATAACTTGTATAGTGGTTTGATGAAAATGCCCCCCATATACCCATAGGGAGTGGCACTATTAGAGGTTTGGCATGGCCTTATTGGAGTAAGTGTGACCATTTGGAGTAGGTGTGTCACTGGGAGCAGGCTTTGAGGTCTCAGATGCTCAAGCCAGTTCCAGTGTCTCACTCTCTTCATGCTGCCTAATGTTAATAGACTAAACCTCTGAACTGTAAGCCAGTCCCAATGAAATGTTTTCCTTTATAAGAGGTGTTGTGTTCATGGTGTTTCTTCACAGCAATAAAATCCTAAATAAGACAAGTTGTATCATTAATGATCTTATGTATGTGTTTTATGCATTAACAGCATTTTTCTGGGAAGTCCATGGGTTTTGGCCAAACCAAGAGTCATGACAGAGCATGTCACAGAAGAACACCACAGTTTATAAAGCATGCAGCCTTGAGTCCTGTATACACACTGTCTCTGTTCCTGATCTTCCTTTAGACACCCTCACTTTCCCATGCCTGACAACAGCCTGGAAGCCTCCCATCTATCATTCAGCCTCATGGCAGCTCACTGTTCTCTCAAAGGCTTTTTTAAGGTCTTACTCTGATCTCAATGCATCATATGTTACCCTACTATCTTTCCCACCATCCACGCTCTGGAAAAAGGCTCCTTCTTGTTTTTTACCTGTGGGGCCTCATCCTCCCCTACCCTGGTACATGTTTCACTTGACTCTCTTCTCATCTTTATCCTCCATGCCCACTCATGGCACTATCTCATCCACCACATATTTCCTTTTCACACCAGCAATAGGCCAATAGGGGCCATGATTTTTCATATGTTCAGCCTCTTACTTCAGGACTCTAGTTTCCCGTGTAACCAGTGGGGTTGGGACTTTAAAGAAGTGCTGGGTTGTTCTTGCTGTTGCATTTAGGGCTGGAGATAGCAACCAGGGTGATTCATGGATCAACAGAAATACAATGGCTACAAAACAAGTCTTTAAACTTCAGATTGTGAACCTCTCTCCATTCTGTTCTTTCATCTTACCATGTCTGTTTTGAGTCTAAGTCCTTTAAGAGTCCCTTGTTCTTAAAATTGTTTAAGGTATTAAAGGACAATGTTCATATTCGAAGTCCATGGTGGATCTGCCTAGAGAACACAATTAGATGAAAGAGTGAACTGGGAAGCAGAATACCTTGTCTCCAATCTTGATTCTAATTAGAAGCCATGTGACATTGAGGAAACCATTTAACCTTTTTGTATCTCAGTATTCTTAGCTATGTTAGAAATAATACCTGGGCTCATTTCTTAGGTGTTTGTGAGAATGAAATGCATTATTCCTTTTGAATGAATGAAAGCAGCTTAGGCCCTGACTCAATGATAGCATTATGGTCTTGTTAAACACATATATATTGGTGAATGGGTATCAATGAAGAATTCTGGTGCAACATGCTTGTGATTCCTGAAAGCTGTTTCCCCCTGCAGCTACTCCCTTCTAGAGTACTTAGGAATCCAGGAGGGTGACAGGGTGACTTTGCAACTCACTCTTATGTCCTCCCTCAAACCATACCCTTTGGAATCAGACACTCCTCGAAATCTACTATTTTCTTGTCATTGTTGCCCACAGCTGAAGTGTAGTCTTCCACATCTGCACAGAGCCATAAAGTTTAAATTCCACAATACCGCTACCCAATAACCAACTGTATGGCCTGTCTAATTCTGTCTGCTTCACTATGCCCTTCTCCTTTCACAACCAGAACTCCTGGACTTGGGTCAAGAATCCACCAACTCTTGAGCTATGAACTGGAGTCCTCTTTCTTCTTCTCTTCCCTTTTTCCTAGCCCACAAACATGGCCCTTCCCATTCTTTAAGGTCAATGTCCCCTCCTCCATGAAATCTGTGCTGACAAGTCATACATTCACCAATGTCAGAGCTCTAGTCACCCCCATATTACTCACCTTTCACTGAGGCTTCTCCTTTGGATTCCTATAGCATTCAGGGTAGTGCCAGCCCTCTGTGTACCCCCTAAATGGACCTGACCACTTATATTAGTGCTTCTGAATATTTTGTCCAGAGGTGAAGCCAAGACACACATAAGAACATAAGAACATCTGACTGACTGCAGAAGATATTGTTGTAATTGGCTTTGTTCTCTCTGCCATGGGCAGAAGACTGTGACCTGAGAAAAAGTCTTCCCCATGGGCCTAGCCTGTCTGCCCATCACCTTTTCCTGATGGTGATCTAGACTGATCCCTCACTCTACCTTTCCAAACTACCTCTACTGAGCCATTGAGCTGAGGCAGATACAAAAGGAATGGTAGTATCTAGTCTGTTGGTCATGTTCTTGGTCAAGCATATGTATGGAGTACTGATGTGCTATGTCTGTGCTGGATGTTGCAGTTGCAAAGAAGAGAATGGAGAGTCCTTGTATTCTTGAAGGTCACAGTTTGCAAGGAGAAGCAGTCTCTATAACCAACCAACAGAACCATGGATGTTGTGAGAGTTCATATAAATAACCTAGCTCCCTATATCAAAACAAAATCTGCTTTTCCAGGTTACATCTTGATGCTATTTTTTGTAGCCATCTATCTCTTGTTCCAACTGTACTGTACCCTTTCCTCTACTGCCCAAGGATCTCTAGAAATGGAGAAATTAACTTGACAGACAAGCGGGGAGACCCTTTCTAAGATGAAGATGTAAGATAAAGTTTTTGGAGGCTATCCCACTGGTGACACTACTCAGGTTCCAAAGGAAGACCTGAGGAAGGACCCTGAGACCCAGTTATAAATGGTTTTAGCCTAGAATGGGGAGGCAGTTACACAATGAGATCTATAATTATCATCTCACTGTGCTGCTTGATTTTGAAGAGCCCATGAAGGCTCTGATTAGGGGAAATATTGATGGACAGGGTCTGTGTGGGAAAGAGCCTTGGACTTCATTGAGGTCAGGGATTTACATTCTAATCCTGGAGAAGGTGCTTACTAGGCATGTGACACTGGGTAGTTCATATGCCCTCTTCCAATCTCTGAAATGGGTCTAATAATGGTGTTTTTCACAAGGACAAATGAGACTGTATATTTTGAAACTTCCATTATGGAGCCAGATACACTATGTGTAATCCACCACTGGCCTTTGCTTTTTTCCTTAGAAATTCTTCCCCTTTCTTTTTTCCATCTCCCTTTGTCTCCCTGCTCCCTCTTACTCTTTTATCTCATCCTTGTACCCTCTCATCATTCCTCTCTGGACTTTGTCTGCCTTTCTGTCATCTAGCAGAATCCCTAAACAAGTGGGCAGCAACAAACCTGTAAGTGCAGACAGCAACATCATCAAGCAGATCTAAGCTGATTCCTGGCAAAGAATTAACAGTTGCTGCCACAGAAAGGACTTCTGAGATAGAGAAGGTGAGGACAGAGTTCATATGGTCAGATTGCTGCCTTTCTCTGTGGAGGTTAACTTGTGCATTTTGTCTAATGAGTATGTTAAAGCAGTAATGAGTTCAGTGCAGTCCCTTTTTTTCTGGGAATTAATGATTAGGGAAACAATATGGCCCTTTTTGGAGCCATTAGTGCTGAACTATTACTGATTCTGAGAAGGACTACGTTAGTGCTTTGCTGAGGGTATGGACGCAATGCTTTCTTGGATTGGCTGATTGCATGTGGGCATGCACTTGGTGCTTTGAGCCTCAATGTCCTCCCTATTAGCTACACAGCTGCATTTTTTATTTCCACTCTACGCTTGCATCAATAATTTTTGTATGTTTGGGCAATTTAAAGTAATGTGCTGGTCAATGTCATTGCCAGCCCTTAAATTAGACAGTGGCTTTTAAATGGAAGGCACTTTGTTCAAACACAAAATGTCATTTGGAAGAGAATCAGTGATGGCTTTGGTTGCCTTTGGTTACCTCTTTTTAAATCTGAGTATAGAAGTCACAAGCTTAGTTTTTAATATCAGAAAGCTAAGAGCCATGCTTCTCTCCTTAACTTTTCTGTCAAGCTCAGTCTGCAGTATTAGGGAGCTATCTACTTTGTATGCTCCCAAGGGCTGTGTTGGCTTACTCTCCCAGATAATGCCAGCAAAGTCCTTCCTGGCACTGTTGTAGCTATCTAGGTTACACAAAATTTATAAGTAAGGGATGAAAAGATAGTGAAAAAACAAGGTTTAGAATTTACATAACCTATCATTGATCACCTAGCGTGTCAATGGCAGAGCTAGAACTAACATCAGGGTATCTGCCTTCACATCCAGTCATTTCTACTCCCTGAATATATCAGGGAGGCCCACAAATCCTTAAGTGTTACTTAAAGTACCAATTGTTTACAAATTGAGTTGTGTTGGAATTTTCCACCACTGTGACAAATAACTGAAAGAAATAGTTTAAAGGAAGAAAATTTTGCTTGAGTTCACAGTTTCTGAGATCCATTGAGAGTTACCTGACTCAGTTGCTGTGGTCCATTGCTGTGGTGACATCAATAGCAGTAGCACGTGGTGGGGGTAACTACATAACTCATGGCAGCCAGGAAACAGAAAAGAGACTAGAAGGGGACAGGGACAAGATATAACTCCCAAGGACATGTCCCCCAGTGACTTACATCATCCACTGAGGACCCATCAATTGTAGTTTCCAGTCATCCATACACAGTACCTTCAGCCAAGGACTAAACCATTAACACATGAGCAGAATATAAATTGATGCACTAAGTCCTCCATGGAGAAAGTCTTGCTAGGAATAGATGGCAGATGTATTAAATAATATACTTAATGATAATTTGGTTTGCACTCTGGCAAAAGATCTTTATCCCATCAAGGATGTTTATAACTATCTTTGAACCACACCTAGAATAGCATTGGCCTGGATGATGATAACTGTAAGCTCTGAAGAGAGAATGGATTCTTGATGCTTCAATAATTTTAATAACAATATATTCTTGCTCTATATGCACTTTTTGAAGTTAGATGTCGTACTAATTAGTGTATGCTGACTATGACTTTATCTTGACACTATTTTATCATTTTACATATGAGTTAACTAAGGATCTAAAAGGTATGTAAGTTATCTGTGGTCACACTTTTTTTTGGGGGGGTGATGAAGCTGCATGTTGAATTTAGACTACTTGGCTGAAGAGAACAAATGGCTTACACATTATTATACGGCTTTCAAGTCACTGTGATGTCTCTAAGAATGGGAATATAGGCCAGAGCTCTGAACGACGTATGAGTTATATGACTACATAGATGACATAAGAAAGAATGGTCCTATCTCTTTGGCTTTGGATTCAAGAGCTAAGAAAAAATGTTGAAGCTGGAAGAAAGTAACATTATGAGACACAAGAAAGCCATTAATAACCATATAAAAGTCAAAGGCTTGATACCAGATGGGATGAGAGCCAGTTTCAGGAGAGCTGTCATGTTATTTGGCAGCTTTAGGGGAAGCAAGGAAGCATTTGGCCTTGGCTATACATAATGTCATATGAGGAGCACATTTCACTGGTCACATCCACGAGGCTCTGATTTTTGAGGATTAGCATGAGCACCACACATTTATTTTAGTTAAAATTCCATATGAGTCCAATGCTTAGAAAATTTGGGGTAGGGTATGGTCTTTGGAGACAGACAAATATTACTTCAAATGAAAGATATTACAAATGACAAATACAGTGTCAATGAACTTTTGGTCACTGTAACAAACATCTGCGATAATCCACTTATAAAGGTAAAAGGTTTATTTTTGCTAGTAGTTTTGAAGGCTTAAGGACATAATCATAATTCTTTAGAGCCTGTTTTAAAACAATAATACATCATTGCAGAAATATATGGTAGAACCAAATTGCTTACATCATGCCTGGAGTATGAAAGAAAAAGAAAAAAATACTTGCCTTTCATAGTCCACTTATAAGGTACATCATGAGATATCTGTCTTTATGTGCCTGACTTATTTCCCTTAGCATAGTGATGCAAAAGACAGAATGTCATGATTTTTGTGATTGAGTAATGTCCTGTATATAAAGTATATTAATTTAAAAACACAGAAAAAGTAAAAAGGATCATGAGTTTGCGATAGATTTAAGTGGAAATCTGATAACATTCAAACAACATAGGAAATGGAGGAATTAAAAAAAGGAATAATGAAAACAATGTTAAATACAATACTATAAAGAGTGGATTGAAAAGTAGAAATTATTAAACCATATAAAGGAAATATCTGGCTATATATTCCCTGAAGTAAAAATGCTTCAAATGCAAAGACATAAGTTGTACTTTGTACACGGTCACCAAAGGAAAGACAGTAGTAATATCAGCAACATAAATTTTAAGGCAAAGACAATTAAGAGAGATAAATAATAATTTTCATAATAATAAAAACAATGAATTGGAAACACTTAATAACCACAAATACATAAGTAAGTATTATGTAAGACTTAACAAAGGAAATTCAAAATGCACAAAACAGATTAACAGAATTGAAAGAGGAACACAGTCCATGTCATTGCTGAAGTTTAAAAAAAAAAACTTTTCATGAAATATATTTTGATCACCTTTTTCCCTACCTCCAACTCCTCTTAGATTCTTCTCCTCTCCATACCTAACTATCTTTATGCTCTTTCTTTCTCTTAAAACAAAACAAACAAAACAAAACCCCAGAAAAATCACAGAAATAAACAAATAAAACTTGGAATCCATTTTCTGTTAGCCAACTACTCCTGAGCATGGGGCCTGCCCTAGAATGTGGTTGATACACTCAGTGTCACTCCACTGAAGAAAACTGAATTTCTACTTTTCAGCAACTATCAGTTACAAGGTCTATCAGTTAGGAGTGAGAATTTGTGCATGTTTCCCCTTCTCTATGCTGGGATTTTGTCTGGCTTGAACTTGTGCAAGCTGTGCATACTGTCATAGTCTCTGTGAGTTCCTATGTATATCAGCCCTATTGTGCCTGGAAAATGTTGTTTCTTTGGAGCCATCCACAATTTCTGGCTCTTTTTTTTGGAATTTTTTTATTTTATAATTTAATTTAATTTTACATATCAGCCATGGATTCCCCTGTCCTCCCCCCCTCCCCCACCTACCCCCAAGCCCACCCCCCATTCCCATCTCCTCCAGGGCAAAGACTCCCCTGGGGATTCAGCTCAACCTGGTAGATTCAGTCCAGGCAGGTCCAGTCCCCTCCTTCCACTGAGCCAAGTGTCCCTGCATAGGCCCCAGGTTCCAAACAGCCAGCTCATGCACTAAGGACAGGTCCCGGTCCCACTGCCTGGGTGCCTCCCAAACAGATCAAGTTAATCAACTGTCTTACTTATCCAGAGGGTCTGATCCAGTTGGGGGCTCCTCAGCTATTGGTTCATAGTTCATGTGTTTCCATTCGTTTGGTTATTTGTCCCCATGCTTTTTCCAATCTTGGTCTCAACAATTCTCGCTCATACAATCCCTCCTCTTTCTCATCAGTTGGACTCCTGGAGCTCCACCTGGGACCTGGCCGTGGATCTCTGCATCCAGTTCCCTCAGTCATTGGATGAGGTTTCTAGCATGACAGTTAGGGTGTTTGGCCATCCTATCACCAGAGTAGGTCATTTCAGGCTGTCTCTCAACCATTGCCAGTAGTCCATTGTGGAGGTATCTTTGTGGATTTCTGTGGACCTCTCTAGCACTTTGCTTCTTCGTATTCTCATATGGTCTTCATTTATCATGGTCTCTTATTCCTTGTTGTCCCTCTCTATTCTTGACCCAGCCAGGATCTCCCGCTCCCCTAAGTTCTCTTTCCCTCGACTCTTGCCCTTCATTACCCCCACTCACTTCTAGGTTGTTCATGTAGATCTCATCCATTTCTCTGTCATTGGGTGATCCCTGTGTCTTGGCGTCCTGTTTTCTAGGCAGCCTCCCTGGAGTAGTGAGTAGCAGTCTAGTCATTTTTGTTTTACATCTAGTATCCTCCTATGAGTGAGTACATACCATGTTTGTCTTTCTGAGTCTGAGTTACCTCACTCAGGATGGTTTTTTCTAGATCCATCCATTTGCCTGCAAACCTCATGATGTCATTGTTTTTCTCTGCTGAGTAGTACTCCATTGTGTATAAGTACCACATTTTATTTATCCATTCTTCAGTTGAAGGGCATCTAGGTTGTTTCAAGGTTCTGGCTATTACAAACAATGCTGATATGAACATAGCTGAGCAAGTACCCTTGTGGTATGATTGAGCATAAAAACAGACATGTGGACCAATGGAATTGAATTGAAGACCCTGACATTAATCCGCACACCTATGAACATATCATTTTTGACAAAGAAGCCAAAACTGTACAATGGAAAAAAGAAAGCATCTTCAACAAATGGTGCTGGCATAACTGGATGTCAATGTGTAGAAGG
>CABHPH010098608.1:15013-46624 GCA_902168325.1 Peromyscus nudipes | reverse complement strand
TCACGGTGCACAAAACTTAAGTCCAAGTGGATCAAAGACCTCAACATAAATCCAGTTAATCTAAACCTGATAGAAGAGAAAGTAGAAAGTAGCCTTGAACGCATTGGCATAGGAGATCCCTTCCTAAATATAACACCAGTAGCACAGACACTGAGAGAAACAATCAATGGGACCTCTTGAAACTGAGAAGCTTTTGTAGAACAAAGGACATGGTCAACAAGACAAAGTGACAGTCTACAGAATGGGAAAAGGTCTTCACTAACCCCACATCTGATAGAGGACTGATATCCAGAATATGTAAAGAACTCAAGAAATTAGACATCAAAATGCCCAACAGTCCAATTAAGAAATGGGCTATAGAACTAAACAGAGAATTCTCAACAAAGGAAGCTCAAATAGCTGGAAGATATTTAAGGAATTGCTCAACATCCCTCATCATCAGGGAAATGCAAATCAAAACAACTCTGAGATACCACCTTACACCTGTCAGAATGGCTAAGATCAAAAACACTGAAGACAGATATAGCAGGAATCTTAAATGGTCTTATTAATAAGACAAAATCTGAGGCCAGTTATTGGGGTGAAGCTGGAAGAACAGAGAGACACAACAAGCCACAGCTAACCTCACCTGTCCAACTTCTCAGCTGATCTTGTTTCCTCAGACTGGAAGCCTCTGTGTACTTATATCCAAATGGCTCTCAGCTGAACTGTGCTACTCCAAAGCCTGAAAGCTTAACCAGCCAAATGCTTAACCAGCCAAATGCTTCTAATTTCTGGTCCTCACGCCTTATATACCTTTCTGCTTTCTACCACCACTCCCTGGGATTAAAGGCTCTCTTTCTGGGATTAAAGGCGTGAGTCACCATGCTTGGCTGTATCCTTGAACACATGGATTTCTGCCTCTGGAATGCTAGGATTAAAGGTGTGAGTGCCACCATTTTCTAGCCTTTTTATCTAGTGGCTGTTCTGTCTCTGATAAGTTTATTAGAATGCACAATATTTTGGGGAACATAATACTACCACAGACAGCTTATGCTGGAGAGGATGTGGAGCAAGGGGAACTCTCCTCCACTGCTGGTGGGAATGCAAGCTTGGAAATGCAAGCCACTTTGGAAATCAATATGGCACTTTCTTAGAAAATTGGTAATCAATCTCCTCCAAGACCCAGCTATACCACTCTTGGGCATATACCCAAGGAATGCTCAATCATACCACTCTGGCTCTTATAATCTTCCTGACTCCTTTTCTAAGCCATGAGGGAAGAGGTATGACACAGAAATCCCACTTAGTGCTGAGTGCTCTAAAGTCTCTCACTCTCTGCATGTTGTCTAGTCGTGGGTCTCTGTATTTATTGTCATCTACTGAGAAAAGAAGCTTCACTGATGAGGGTTGGGGGAGGAGTGCCAATATATGGGTCTTGAAATATGTAATTAGGATTCATTTTATTGCCATGTTTAACAGAATAATAGTTGTAGATTTTTCCTTAGGGCCTATGACCTATCTAGTCTCAGGTTCTTACTTCATTACTAAGTGTCAGGTATGAGTCCCATCTCACAAAGCAGGCATTAAATGCAATTCAAAAATGATTGACTATTCCCATAATGTTGTTCCAGTATTGCAATAGTAGGTATATCTTGCAGGTAAGTCACTACTGCACCTTGCATAGTTCATAGCTGCATGAGATTAATGATTATTTTTCTCCTCTGGTAGTGTGTATAGTACCTTCCAACGGTATGAACACTAGTCAATAGGTATGAAGCTTCTAATTCAGCACCAGCTCAATTTCTCCATATTCAATAACATGTATATGACATCTTCAGCAATAAAATTGCACCATTAAGTTGGGGAGAGTAAGAAATATCATTGGCAAAAGTCTCTAGTGTTTAGGGGGTGTCTAAGGGACCCCTTTGTCCAATAACTCAAAAATAGTTAATCCTTTTTGAATGAATAATGTAATTCATTCCTGGTACTGGGGTATTTATTTGGTATCTTATAATGTCTGGTTGTATCATTGTCTCCTCTTTGAATGTATATGTTCTAGGCCTTTTCCAAAGGCCTTTTGTATTAGTTGGCATCCCTACATTCCCTCCTTTATTCTACATTTTCAATCCCCCATTAAATCTTTTTATCCATTTTTAACATTATTCTGTTTTCCCTTCCTTGGAAGTTACTGTTTTTTCAATAGTTGCATCTTACCGGTTAGTAGACTATTAGGCAAAAATTCCACTGAAGATATAAATCTTAACATTATCACTCTCTTTGAAGTCATAAGTGGGATTAGAATTGATTTTCAGTTTCAAAACATGATTAATGAAAATAAAGCAATGCTTAGAAATAAAAAGAACCCTTTGAGTCTTAGTGTTGTCATAGCTCTCTAACCCACTTCCATTCAATGGAATGCCTTTCTCTTGCTTAATAAATTGCCTCTATTTCTACTGCCAAAAATAAAATAAAAGTAGGAAAAATAAAATCTAAAATTTTGTTGCAGAAAGCTACAGAAAATGAAGTAAAACACAAACACATGAGAGAGAGACAGAGACAGAGACAGAGACAGAGACAAGGAAAGACACACAGAGAAAATAATGATAACAGCAAGAGGCTATTGTTGAAGCATGCAGGTAGCTTAAACAAAAGGATCACTTCAAGTCTGAGGTTAGCCTAGGCTAGAGAGAGAGTACTAGGCCAACTTAGGCTACAGTGTTAGACCCTGTCTCATAATCAAAGCAAACAAACAATAAAC
Organism: Peromyscus nudipes; assembly: GCA_902168325.1. Classification (NCBI taxonomy): domain Eukaryota; kingdom Metazoa; phylum Chordata; class Mammalia; order Rodentia; family Cricetidae; genus Peromyscus; species Peromyscus nudipes. The sequence goes on along the minus strand of CABHPH010098608.1, from coordinate 43,884 downwards.
AACAAAAATAATAGGAAATAGACAAAATAGTGGAAGAATGAAGCTTGTTGAAACTAATGCGTGATGGTATATTGTATCTGCATAGCTGTATATGAATCAAAATTAATTAACTTTAAAAGTCTTTATGCAAAGAAAACCCCAGACCCAGATGGTTTCATTGGTAAATACTCTCAATCATTTAAGGAAGAAATGACACTTGTCCTCTACAAACTCTTCTAAACACAGACAAAGACAAAACAAAACAGTATTGTTTTAAAAAGATAACATATCCTTTACATCATAATATTGACAAGGAACATGACGAAAATCATGGAGCAGTATTCCTTATGAAAATGGATTTTTTAATGTACTAAATTTGTTAAAATATATATGAATGTACACATGCACATATATGATATATGGTAAGTATGGATTATCTTATGATGCAAGATTGGTTTAACATTCAAAAAATAATCAATATAATTCAAATATGAGTAACAAAGGAAAAAATCAAATTAACATTTCAATAGACACATAAAATCCATTTGACAACTTTCAACAATGGTCCTTGATTTAAAAAAAACATGAAATTTTGTTTGCTATTATTTTATATGTGTGAGTATTTATTATATATTATTGGTATTTTGCTTGCATCTATGTAAAGTGGTTGATTATATCTTACTGAGATGTTGGTCAAAGGGGTCCCATGGGAACCCTCAAACAGCCCAGGATGTTGCCAAGACTATAGGTTACTCTCCACAAACTGACAGCAAGGCTGTGTTGCTGAAGACAATTCCCACATAACTCATTGAACATGGAGAAATTGATCTGGTGCCTTCATAGAGCCTTCATCCCTACGTTTTAGTATCTTTGGTACAGGAAGTTACTCTGCAAGCTACCAAAAGAGAAACATAAACACCAAACCAGTCACAAACCTTTTGATCTACAATGGTCCCCTGCCTGAAAGATATACTAGGACAATGGTAGCACAAAGACTGTGGGAGTAACCAACCAATATATGATTTGATTTAAGGCCCACTCCATGAGATGGACCCATATCTGACAATGCTTGAGTGACCAAGAATGTGAGACTAGATATCCCAGGGACCTGAGGAAAAACTACTGTTCTAAAATTTAAAAGGGGGGAAAAGTAGCAATAAAATGACTCCTAATGACATTCTGATGCATTCATAGATGAGTGCCTTGCTCAGCCATCATCAGAGAAGCTTCCTCCTGCAGCAGATGAGAACAAATACAGAGACCAACGGCCAGACATTTTGAAGAGAGTAAGAAACCTTGGAAGAGTCATTCCTAAATAGGATGTCTCCATCAAATCCCTCTTCTCGGGGTTTAGGGAATCCTGAAGAAGAGACAGAGTATGTAAAAGCCAGAGGGGATGGAGGACACCAAGAAAACAAGACACTCTAAATCAACATGATCAAACTTTATATGAAATCACAGAGACTTACATTGCTTTAACAGGGCCTTCACAGGTCTTCAACAGGTCCTCTGTGTATCTATTTTGGATTCCAGTTTAATGTTTTTATGAAATTCCTGAGTGTACAAATGATTGAGTTTCTTCTTGTTGTGCTTTTTCTTGGGCTCTTTTCATTCTGTTTGTTCTGTCCTATTTCTATGTATCAGTTTTTGTTTTATCATATTATATTTTTATTTTATTATTATCCCTTAGAAGCCTATGTGTTTTCTAATGAGAGACAGAACGGGTATGGTAGGTAGGAACTGGGAGGAGTAGAGGGAGGAGAAAACATAATCAGGATATATTATGTGATAAAAAAATCTATTTTCAATAAAAGGAAAAAACTCACCAACAAGCTGATATCCATAAAGACATGTTCAGTCTAACAGAAAGATGTGAAATTGTGGTTAGTATCATACTTATTATGAAATACTGAATGCTTTTAATGTAAACCATAGGACAAAGAAAGATGTGGTCATGAATTGAAACCAAGTGACTTTATTTTCTAAGATAAGCCTTTAAAAGCATCCCAAGCTGGTGCAAAATTCTCAACCCTCTTGCCACACTCCCTGAGTGCTGGGAGGGCAGGCTTGCACCATCATGTGTGACCACAATTGAAATTTTACTTACTTCTAGTTTTGTTTTATATGTGTGGGTATTTTGCCTGCATGTATGTGTGTGTACCATGTATGTGAAGTGTCTGAGAAAGCCAGAAGAGAGCATTAGATCCCTTGGGACTGGAGTTACAGATAGTTGTGAGCTGCCATGTGGGAATTGAACCTGGGTCCTATGGAAGAGTGCCAGTGCTTTTAACCGCCAAACCATCTCTCCATGTTCACAACTGAATTTTTAAATTATTTTTTGAAATACAAAATATTTTATTTCTTTAAAAGAATAATGAAAACAAAATGTGTATAAAATGAACAATATGCAAAAACAAAATTGGAAAATAAAATTTATTTTTTATTTGAATGGCCATTTGAACATAGGACAAGTATATTATGCACTTAACTGAGGATATTATACAAAATTAAGTTGGAATAATGAGCATAGAAAATAGGAGAGAGTTAATGGCTACATAGATTAAATTGAAAAATTCTAAATTACATCTAATGTGAATTATAGACAAAGGAATAGCAATATGTGTTGGTTGTGTTTAAGGAAATAATGTCTGACAATAAGAAAACTGAAGCAAAGCATATTCTCCTTCTAGAATCACAGTGAATTACAGACAAGCAAGCAAAATGAATGCACACTTACACATAGACAATAGGAAAAGGTACCATATTTTGAAAGAAGTAAAATTCTTTATATGTAGATGGCACGAGTGAGTATTAAAACATAAGTGTAGCATGAGTCTTAAAAGTTCTTATTTATAAAATCAAACCCAGAGCCAAGTATTGGGGTGAACACTGGAAGGTCAGAGAGACAGAACAAACCACAACTAACCTCACCTGGCCAACTTCTCAGCTGATCTTGTTTCCTCAGACTGGATGCCCCGAGCCCTCATCCAGAATGGGTCTCAGCTGAACTGCTGCTCAAAAGCCTGAATGCTTAACCAGGCCAAATGCCTCTCCAGGGCAAAAGCCTCTCCAGGGCAAATGCCTCTAGTTTCTGGTCCTCACGCTTTATATACCTTTCTGCTTTCTACCACCACTCCCTGGGATTAAAGGTGTGTATCACCGTGCCTGGCCGTTTCCAATGTGGCCTTGAACTCACAGAGATCCAGAGGGATTTCTGCCTCTGGAATGCTAGGATTAAAGGCGTATGCTACCACTGCCTAACTTCTATGTTTAATGTTGTGGCTGTCCTGTTCTCTGACCCCAGATAAGTTTATTAGCATACACAATATTTTGGGGAACACAATACCCCCACACATAAGATACTTAGAAATGTCAAAGCATCACTTTACATGATAAGCCACATTTGCAGACCAAGTGAAATGTTCATGTTCTGTACTTGAACAACCGCACTATTTTCTGAATGTTTAGCATACTTACCACACTAGACAGTAATTTTAATTGTAATTATATTTTACCACAGAGATATTAGATATATGTCCACATAAACTTTTATGGTAATTTTATTCACAAAAGACTAAATCTAGAAACAGTTATCATTTTCAGTAACAAGATAAGTACAAAAAAGCACTTTATGATTTCTTCTGTGTAAAGTTGTAGAAAAAGTGATAATTATTTCAGTTTCAGAAAGGAGACTGGTAGTTTGAAAGAGAATGGCCCCCAAAGGGAGTGGCACTATTAGGAGGTGTGGCCTTGTTGGAATAGGCATGGCATTGTTGGAGGAGGTGTATCACTGTGGGGGTGGGCTTTCAGGTCTTCTATGGTCAAGCTACTCCCAGTGTCACAGTCTACTTCCTGTTGCCTGGTAGCCAAGATGTAGGACTATGGTGATATTTTATTTGTGTCAAAATGTGATTTTATTTGTATGTTAATAAATAAAAGTGCCTGGGGGTCAGAGCTAATAGCAAGCCATAGCAGAAGTCTGGTAGTGGTAGCACATGCCCTTAATCCTGATCACATGTCAGGCAGAGCTCTGTTTGTTCAAGGATACAGTTAACATGGAGACACACACCTTTAATCTCAATACCAACCATAGAGACCTAGAGGTCTGTATAGACAGACAGTGATGAGGAGGTCATGTGGTTGGGTTTACAACCAATGAGAAGGCAGAACAGAAAGTCAATAAAAAAAACATACACACAGGAAGTAGGTCTCTTTCTCGGGGGAAGGATGGCAGTGGCAGCGAAGGGTAAGAAAGGGTTTTTAGTATCAGCTCTTAGCTACTGCTCTGACCTCTTGGGCATTTAACTCTGTATTTGGCTGTGTGTTTTTTTATTTAATAAGACTGTTACATCTACATAGGACTCTCAGCTACTTTTCCAGCACCACATCTGCCTGCACACTACTGTGTTGCACCATGATGATAATGGACTGAAGCACCATGATGATAATGTACTGAACCTCTGAACTGTAAGTGAGTCATCACAATTAAATGCATTCCTTTATAGGAGGTGCCATGGAATGGAGTCTCTTCAATAGAAACCCCAACTTAGACAGAAGTTGGTACCAGGACTGGGATATTGCTATCATAAGCCTGACCATGTTTTTGTTGGAGGTATTTGGAATTTGGTACTTTGGGTTAGGAGAGCAGTAGACTGTTTTAAGCACTTATTGAGCCATACTAGTAGGAGCATGGAAGACAGTGGAACTGAGAATGATTTGATGAACTGTGAGGGCCTTCCTCAAGAGGTTACAGAGGAGAAGAATACTAATAATACTAATAATATTACTTTTAATTACTAATAATAATACTTTATGTGGCCTAAAGATCATTCTGGTAATATTTTGGTCAAGAATATGGCTGCTTTTTGCTCTTATCCAAAGAGTCTGCCTGAGGCTAAAGTGAAGAGTTTTGAATTAATTCCATTCTTAGAGGAAATCTCAAAACAGCCTAGTATAGACTCTGTTGTGTGGTTATTAGTGTTAATTCTGATGAATATTTATAATGAAAAGGAGCAAGCTGAGCAAGGGAAAATAATTGAGGAGAAAAAGAGCACCAGAAAGTGGAATAGAGCTAAATCCTGGGTTCATGGACATAAACAGATTAAGAAATGGAATAAATGGAGTGGTGACCTCAGGGCATGATCCCACTCAGCTATGTTTCCAACTTGTGAAAAGGAATTAAAGAAAAGCCTAGAGCCGAGTGTTGTGGTGCATGTCTTTAATCCCAGCACTTGGAAGGCACAGGCTGGCAGAACTCTGAGTTTGAGGCCAGTCTGGCCTACAGAGCAAGTCCAAGGACAGCCAACCTTAGGAAGTGGAAGTAGTAATCAAAAACAGAAAGTTGGTGAAGATGTAATTGAATGAGGGAACCATATGACAGCCCTAGCAAGCAGTAGATCCTGGCAACTTCAGACATGTGGTTCTGACTTTAGAATTAAGAATAGAAGAAATGAGGGGCATCTAGGTTGTTTCCAGGTTCTGGCTATTACAAATAATGCTGCTATGAACATAAATGAGCAACCTAGATGCCTCTCAACTGAAGAATGGATTAAGAAAATGTGGTACATGTACACAATGGAGTACTACTCAGCAGAGAAAAAAATGACATCATGAAATTTGCAGGCAAATGGATAGAATTAGAAAATATCATCCTAAGTGAGGTAGCCCAGACTCAGAAGGACAGACATGTTATGTACTCACTCATAGTGGATACTAGATGTAAAGCAAAGGATAACTAGACTACAACCCACAGCTCCAAAGAACCCACAAAGCAAAGGAGGACCCAAAGAGGGATGCATGGATCGCCCTGGGAAGGGGAAAGAGATGAGATCTACATGAGTAAACTAGGGATGAGGGGTGGGCAATGGAGGGTAGGGGATTGAGGATGAGAACATAAGGGAACAGGAGGGTCAAGCTGGAACAGGGATGGAGTGGGAGAGCAATGAAAGAGACACCATGATAGAGGTAGGCATCATGGAGATAGGAGAAACTGGGGGCTAGGGAAGTTACCAGGAATCCCCAAGGATGACCCAAGCTTAGACTACTAGAAATAGTGGAGAGCCGAGCGTTGGTGGTTCACACCTTTAATCCCAGCACTTGGGAGGCAGAGCCAGGAGGATCTCTGTGAGTTCGAGGCCAGCCTGGGCTACCAAGTGAGTTCCAGGAAAGGCGCAAAGCTACACAGAGAAACCCTGTCTCGAAAAACCAAACAAAAAAGAGGAAATAGTGGAGAGAGTACCTGAATTGAACTGGCTTACCCCAGTGATCAGATCACTGAATACCCTAATTGTCAACATAGAGCCTTTCTCCAGTAACTGATGGAGGCAGATGAAGAGATCCACAGCCCAACACCAGGCAGAGCTCCAGGAGTCCAGTAGAAGAGAGAGAAGAGGGATGCTATAAGCAAGTGCATCAGGATCATGATGGGGAAACCTGCAGAGCAAACCAAACTCGTGGGAACTCATGAAATTTGAATCAACAGCTGTGGAGCCTGCATGGGACTAGGCTAGACCCTCTCCATGGTGAGACAGTTGTGTAGCTTGATCTGGTTCAGTGGCCCCGTAGCAGTAGGATGAGAAGCCCACTACCTATGATGGGACACTTCACACAGCCTTGAGGCGGGGGAGGGGCTTGGACTTGCCTCTACTAAATGTATCTCCCCGTGGGAGGCCTTACCTTCTTGTAGGAGGGAATGGGGGATGCATTTGGAGGAGGAGGCTGGAGGGGTGGGAGGAAGAGGGGAATCATTGATTGGTATGTAAAATGAATAAAAATTTTTCTTAATTAAAAAATAATAAAATGTAGATCTTCAGGGGGGAGGACAGAAGAAATGGGTTATGGAATTTGCCTCAGCATCTAAGGAAAGCTGTTGAGGCCAGCATGTGTTAGGGGTGTCCTTGAATGGAGGCCTAGAGAGACCATTGTGTGAAGCTGTGAAGGTGAAGTCTGGATTGCCTTGGAGACCCCAACATGTTAGAGATGCCAGAGTCATGGGATACCAACTGAGGCGAGCTGCTAATAGGGAGTGGAACCAGCCCAAAAGAAAGAAGTGGGTTGCAGTCAACAAGACTGAAAGGAGTTGGAGATCAAAAGAGCATTTTGACATCAGACCTGGAGATGCAGTGTTTGGAGTTTGCCCAGCTGGTTTCCAGCCTTGCTTTGGTTCAGTATTTCTTCACTATGCTCCCTTCTCTACATTTTTGGAATGATAATAGATAACCTATGCCATTCTATGTTGGAAGTATGTGATCTGTTTTTTCATTTTTACTTTACAAAAGATTACAGCTAAGAGGTTGCATCAATCTCAGCAGAGACTTTGAACTTTGGACTTTTAAATAGTGCTGAGACTGTGTTAGACTATGGGGACTTTTGAAGTTGGAATAAATGATAAATGCATTTTGCATTATGATGTGGCTATAAGCTTTTGGGAGCCAGGGAGAATGTGGTGGCTTGAAAGAAAATAGCTCCCAAAGAGAGTGACACTATTAGGTGCTGTGGGATGTCTTTCTATATGCTGTGAATATGTGTTGCTCTGATTGGTTGATAAATAAAGCTGCATTGACCTATGGTAAGGCAGCTTAAAGGCAGGCTGGAAATCTAAGCAGATATACGGAGAGAAGAAAGGAGTCTAAGGAAATGCCAGCACTGCTAAGAGAAGCAAGATGTGAAAGTACCAGTAAGCCACGGCCATGTGGCAAAACATAGATTTATAGAAATGGGTTAATTTAAGATATAAGAGCTAGCTAACAAGAGGCCTACTATAGACCATACAGTTTGTAAATAATATAAGCCTCTGTGTGTTTACTTGGGTCCGAGTAGCTGCAGGACCATGGAAGAGAAAGATTTGTCTGAATCACAGGGGGCCAAGTGGGACCAGAGAAACCTTCCAACTACAATTAAGAGATGTGGCCTTGTTGGAGGAAGTGTGTTACTGTTGGGTGAGCTTTGAATTCTCCTATGCTCAAGCTATTCCAAGTGTCTCAGTCAATTCACTGTTGCCTGCAAGCCAAGATGTAGGACTCTCAGCTACTTCTCCATCACCATGTCTGCCTGTATGCTACCATTTCCCACCATGATGATAATGGATTGAGTCTCTTAAGTGTAAGTGAGCCACCCCAATTAAATGTTTTCCTTTATAAAAGTTGCTGTGGTCATGGTGTCTCTTCCCATCAGTAGAAACACTAAATCAGACAGGGACAATTTGAGAATATAACTAAGGACAGTGATCAGAGGAAGAATTTGAGAGTAAATGCAAGGGATAATGAGGAGAGGAAGGATTATATAGTAGCTGATCAATGGTTGTAGTAAGGCAAAGAAATTCTGGTGTGCTACTGCATAGCAAACACATTGAGCACATACAACAATAATATAGTTGATATTTTAAAAAAGTAAAAGGAATTTGGAATGTTTTCACCACAAGGAAATGATGAATGTTTGAGCACATAGATATTTTCTCCTTATTTGACCACTATATACACATATTTATATATGTGTATGTATGTATTTATATATATATATGATATATATAGATCATATATATGTATATCTATCATGTGGTAGGTACTCCATTAATATATACTTTTCTTGTATCAGATTAAACACTTGTATAAAACTGTTCCATATTACTAGTCACCAGGAAAAAGCAAATGAAAGTCACAATGATATACCATTCCTAATTGAATGACTACTAACAAAAACACTGAAGCTAACACATGCTGATAAGGATGTGTAGTAAAGAGAACTCATATATACTGTTGGTGGGGATGTAAATTAACACAGCTACTATAGAAAACTGTGTACTAACATATGATCTTGGTGCATATTCAAATGAATTAATCAACCCAATCAACCTATGAATGGACAGAATCCATCTTATATAGATAGTAAACTGAATGAATGGAATATTAACCAGTCATAAACAAGATGCCTTTGGACAACTTCAGTATACATTTCACAATGATCTTTGAATTAAACTGTTTCTGTGGGTGGGTACTGGATTTGTGGCTGAGGTGAATATTGTATACAGAGCACTAGCTACAAAGCATCTTCAAGATCCACTACTTTATATCTGTCAATTTGCTGCATACCCATGACTACCTCATTCGATAAATTCAGACTGGGCATGTGGATAATAAATTCTGATATAAGGAGACTAACAGGATGTTGGGATGCTAGCTCACCTCAGAACAGTGCTAGAACTCAAACCAGGACTTCCATGTGTTGACTCTGTCTATGAGCATGATTGAGAGGAGGTGCCAAGTCATCTCTGAAACTGGATCCCATTTTGACCTGCTTTCATACAGTGCTGGGGGAAAAAGTAGGGGAGGGGGGAGGGGAAACTCAAGTAGGTCACATGCTGAATTTCCTATTACACTTTCATTTATTCTACCCTTTTAGCCTCCCATTTATGAAAAGAGTTCTTCAGATAAATCAAATAAAAAACTTTTGGTGCTAAGGACTCTGCCTTATGATGCTTTTGCCTCTCTCTCTCTTTCCTCTCACTTGTCTAATCCCTCTTTCCTTGGAGATCACTTTCTTAAGTGGCAGATTTCTCTGAGAGTTAGAAGTAAATCCACTCGAAGAACCACTCTTACTTAGATTAGGAAAGCTACAATGGGCAGGTGGAGTCTGGGCCCCAATACTGAGGGAACAGATAACTTATCTACATGCTGGGGACTGCAGTCAGTGAAATGGCAGCAGGCAGTAGCCAACACAGGATGAGCAAATGTTTCCTTTCTTTCAGAGCCAAAACTCAGTGGGCCTGTGGAGAGCAAGGGATGTGTGCCAGGCCCTAAGTGCTATTAAAAGCATTTAATTCAATGAACATTTATTTGGGCTTTTACTTCATGCCAGACCCAGTGCTGAGTACTTTGATACTGTGGTTACTAGTCTGTGGGTCTCAAGCCTTTCCCAGCCTTACAAGGGAATCTGAGGTACATTCTAGGAATATGAACATGAGCATGGCAAGAAGGACCACAGCTAACAAACACACAGAGTTAGACCTTCTAGGTCCCCAGTGGCTGTACACAAACAAGAATGAGTAACAAATTAGGCCTCCTATATGATGGCCTTTGAGATAGAACTGAGCTGCCTGTGTGTGGGGGGGTGGTATGGGGGGATCAGATAAAGAAGGGAGAATCCCAGTAGGTGGTACCTCTGATTTAACTCTTACATGAGTCCTCTAAATCATGTTTCATATCCTTTGCATCTCTTCTCAGAGAGAAGGTAGAGTGTGCAACACTCTGAGGAGCAGGAATTATAAAACTATAGTGGCCATATCACTCTGCTGTGGATTGATAGTAAGAATTTGTCAGCACTTTGACAGATTTCATCTGATCTGGATCTGGACCTGAGCCTGTCTACTAATGGCTTCTTAGAGCTGAGACCTTCACCACTCCTTATTTAAATAACATGTAGTGTTTTCCAATTATCAACTGAAATTCAAGTCTTATGCAGGTAGAAACAAGATGTCTTCTTAAAATTCAAGCCTCAACCATTGGGTACTATGTGAAAGTTTGTCAGATGTGGTCTATGAGGAGATGAAGGGCATCTTTGACTTATCTCATTTTGTTAAAAGTAGGGGAAATGTGACGGAGAGCTGTAAGAACTACAAGATAGATGAGAGGGAAGGATGCAGTGAGGTTCTGTGATTCTGGGATAATGTATTCTAAGGTCCAATTATGACAGTGATTATTTGAGGTCCTTGGAAAATCATTTCTCTGATTCTAACTATAATATATCACATAGGGTTATGATGAGAATTTAAGATGTGATTCATGGGATGCTTGAAAGTCTCTTGCAATGATGGTAACATCATTGACCCGTCCAGCAGGTCCAGTTATTCGTGGGTCTCGAGCCAGGAAACACCTAAAAGAACCATGAGGAGAGAAGGGAAGGGAGCCAAGCACAAATGAGACACTGAGTCAATCTGAGTCGTGTCAAGGCTCCGTTTATTGATTAGTGACTGAGGTTTTTATACAGGGTTTCAGGTAGGGAGGGGGCAGAGAAAGGAGAGTGGAAATTTTTCAGAAGAAGTCAGAGTGAAGGGCGGAGGCGAGGTCTCTTTGGTCCAAGGCTGTAGCTAGAGTTTTCCTGCCTGGCCCACAGTCAGGACAAATCTCTGCCACCCGCCAGTCCCACAGCCGCTCAGACCCAACCAAGTAAACACAGAGACTTATATTGTTTAAACTGTTTGGCTAATGGCTCAGGCTTCTAGCTATCTAGTTCTTACATCTTAAATTAATCCATTTCTATAAATCTATACCTTGCCACATTGCTTGTGGCTTACCGGCATCTTCACATGCTGTTTGTCATGGCGGCGGTTGGCAGTGTCTCCGTTCAGCCTTCCACTTCCCAGAATTCTCTCTTCCTTGTCCTGCCTATACTTTTTCCTGCCTGACCACTGGCCAATCAGTGTTTTATTAGCAACACATTTGCCATACAGAACATCCCACAGCACAAGGCTCTGCAGCTGGCCGATTACTGTTCAAGGCTATATCTAAAAAGTATACTTCTTAGTTAGGCCAAGGCCGTCCTGCTTTTGCAAGTCTTGTAGTCAGCCAAGGATGTCTGGTTTTGCCAGACTCCAAGCAGAAATACAAAGCAAAGGAATCCTGAGTCAAACCGTCCTGGGTCAGTCTCCAACACATCATTAGCACCAATATAATTTTAGTCAATGATGACCTGGATTTTTGGAGATTTTGAGTGGGTAACAATGAACATGTCTACCAATTGAAACATACAGTGGAAGTACATTGTTTTAATGTGGATGAGTCAAGAAGCTTCAAAAGTCAGGGACAGGGCTTAGGTATAAACTCATTTAGTGATATCCAAGCTGTCTAAATGTAATTCCCACAGAAAAATAGTCTTTGACCTTCTCTTGGAACAAGAACAGTATCCCATTATTGTTATGGTCAGAGTGACCTTGCCAGCCTTGCTATGGCTCATACTGAACCCAATTGTCTTACAGGTTAACCTTAGGTACACTCAACTCTCTGCCATGTGTAACTTCACAGGCTATTTCCTCATGGCTCAGTAAAGGAAGGGGTATCAAAATATCCTCAGTTTTAGGTAGTCATGCTGACTTCACAGTTGTGGTTCCCTGAGGATATGGACTCTACAATGATATTGTGTTCCACTTGTGCTAGAACATGCTGCCCTTTGCAATGTTCAAGTGAGTATTCTATGTATTTGGAGTTATATAACCCCATGTTTTTTAAAACACCAGGTTTATATTTTATAGGAGAGTGGTCCAGTAATTTAAGCACATATTAGTCCCCACATCCTTTCCTGAGCTGGGTGACCTATGTTGTCTCCCAAGACTTAGTAACAGTGGATGTGCTCTGGGTTAACATTCTGCTTCCATCTCAAGGGATGAGAAATGTGTGTCTGCTGAAAAACTAAATAGGCCTTTTGGATGGGAGGTTGAACAATTACTATTTTCTCTATTTTTCAGAGGGTAAAAGGGAAGTAAAACAACTTAGATGAGGACAGCACCAAGCTAGGAAAAGAAGAGAAAAAAATGACATTTCAGCACTCTGGTCATTTAAATATACTGAACATCTGCATCTCTTCTTTTTCTTCCAGAATAATTTTTAAAAGGTCATTCAAGAATATTAGCATTTAGTTCTTTTTAACGGTAGAATGATATCCCATTGTGCAACTATACCAAGATTTTGTTTGTAGATTCATAAATTAGTATTTTTTTTAAAAAATTCATTATTGTGAATGGCATATTTTAACTAAAGAAAGAACAGTAAAACAAAATATAAGAAAGTTCTTTATTACACAGAACACACAATGCTTTGAAGGACAGAGAGACAGATAATGGCCATAGAGTATGTCATGTATTATGATCAAAGCCAACCAGTGAGCTGGAGAACACAGAGGAAAGGTCCAGGGAGGATCTAAGACTCACAGATGAGAAAGATGGGGATAAAGGCAGGGGAGAGAATTCTGTATAGAGAAAGCTGTGTATTCTCAGTTAAATAATGAAGAACCAAATACTTTTGAGGAGCCACTAAAAATATAAAAGAAGAAAAATGCCATGATAAAATCTGTGTTTTAAAATGACACTCTAGATAAGCAATAGTTTAATTGATCAGAGGGAAGTCTGTGGAGAATGTAAATGGACAGGCTAGAGTCAATTATGGCAGTATAAGCAAGCAACATGTCTGAATTATGCTATCACAGATGAAGATGGACAAAAGTGGACAGATTCAAGATTTACATATAAGGTAGAATTAACAAGATGTGATAACTTTATTTCATTTTAATCCTGTGACACTTAATTTTCCTGATTTTCCTCCTAACTTGTTGTCTATTTTTTCTCAGATCCTGTTACTAGCACCTCAGATTATCTTTTGAGTGATGCAGGACTCAGTACATCTCCTCTTGTCTCTGCTCCTTTCTCCTCTTCTCCCTTCCTTTCCTCCCACTTCTATCACCTTTTCTATATTTTACCTCTTGATAAATCTTGTAGAGTCTTGTATCTTGCAGTAAATTCTCCTTCCCATTCCTTTATTCCAAAACTTAGTTTATATGTCTCACTACTAACTTGATATCTCCACTTGATTATAAAATAGTGCTTTCTTTCATTTTTTTCAAGTTTTAATAGTTGTAGGCAGACTTCTTCTCTTTCCTGACTACCAGTTCACAAATAACTGACACTGAGACTAATATGAATTATAAATACTCAGCCAATATCTCAGGCTTATTACTAACTAAACCTTACAACAAATTAACCCATTTATATTAATCTACATTCTGCAATGTGGCATGACCTCTCTTTCATCTTGCACCTTTTGTTTCCTCTCCATGTTTCTCTGACTACTCTGATTCTGCCCTTCTCCTTCCCAGTGTCCTTAGTGTGGTTTTCCAATCTAACCTTATCCTTTACAGCAACTGGCCAGTCAGCTTCTTTATTAAACCAATCACAGCATAAATTGTAGAGTGTACAGGAGGATTATTCCACAGGATTTCCCCCTTTTTGTCTAAATTAAAAGGAAGGTTTGACAAGTGAAAGACATGTATGACAAGAACTTTAAGTCTTTGAAGAAAGAAATTGAAGAAGATATCAGAAAATGGAAAGATATTCTGCACTCTTGGATAGTAGGATCAACATAGTAAAAATGGCAATCTTACCAAAAGCAATCTACAGATGCAATGCAATCTCCATCACAATCCCAATGCAAATCTTCACAGGACTCAAAAGAATAATACTCAACTTCATATAGAAAAACAAAACAAAACAAACAAACAAAAAACCCAGGATAGCCAAAACAATCCTATAAAATAAAGAAACTTCTGGAGGCATCACCATCCCTGACTTCAACCTATACTATAGAGCTATAGTATTAAAAACAGCTTGGTATTGGCATAAAAACAGACACATGGATCAATAGAATCAAATCAAAGACCCTGATATTAATCCACACACATATGAACACCTGATTTTTCACAAAGAAGCTGAAATTATACAATGGAAAAAAGAAAGCATCTTCAACAAATGGTGCTGGCATAACTGGATGTCAACATGCAGAAGAATGCAAATAGATCCATATCTATCACCATGCACAAAACTCAAGTCCAAGTGGATCAAAGACCACAACATAAATCCAGTTAAACTGAACCTGATAGAAGAGAAAGTAGGAAGTAGACTTGAATGCACTGGCACTGGAGACCACTTCCTAAATATAACACCAGTAGCACAGACACTGAGAGAAACAATTAAATGGGACCTTCTGAAACTGAGAAGCTTCTGTATGGCAAAGACGTGGTAAAGAAGACAAAATGGCAGACTACAGATTGGGAAAAGATCTTCACCAACCCCACATATGACAGAGGGCTGATCTCCAAAATATATAAAGAATTCAAGAAACTAGACAGCAAAACACCAATGTGGAGAAAGGGGAACACTCTTCCACTGATGGTGGAAGTGCAATCTTGTACAGCCACTCTGGAAATCAGTATGGCAGTGTCTCAGAAAATTGGGAATCAAGCTACCACAAGACCCAGCAACACCACTGGCCTGCTTATAAAATAATCACTCAGAAGCTTATATTTATTATAAGTGCTTGGCCATTAGCTCAGGCTTATTACTGACTAGCTCTCACACTTATTAATTAACCCATAATTCTTATCTATGTTTAGCCATGTGGCTTGGTACCTTTTCTCAATTCTGCTTTGACATCTTGCTTCCTCTGTGTCTGGCTGGTGACTCCTGACTCAGCTGTTCCTCTTCCCATAATTCTCCTCGTCTGCTTGCCCCACCTATACTTCCTGTCTGGCTACTGACCAATCAGCATTTTATTTATCAACCAATCAGAGCAATACATATTCACAACATACAGGGTGACATCCCACAGCACAGAGACCCACAGCCAGGCACTTGGCCAAGCTCCTAGAGTTGAAAAGAGGGAGAGGGATTATAGGAGCAAGAGGGGGATCAAGATCATGATGGGAGAAACCACAGAGATAGCTGACTCAAGCCAGTGGGAGCTCACAGACTCTGGACTGACAGCTGGGGAGCCTCCATGGGACCACACGAGGACTTCTGGATGAGGGTGACAGTTGTGCGGCTTGATGTGTTTGTGGGTCCACTGGCAACAGGACCAGAACTTATTCTGGGTATGTGAACTGACTTTTTAGAATCCATTCCTTATGGTGTGATACCTTACTTAGCCTTGATGAAGGTAGAAGGGACTTGGTCCTGACCCAACTTGGTATGCCAGCCTGTGTTGAATACCCAAGGGAGGCCTTATCCCCTATAAGGAGTGGATGGGGTAGGATGGGGGGTAGTGGGGGATCAGGAGAAGGGCAGGGTGGGGGAACAGTGGTTGTTACATAGAATGAAAAGGTTTTTTAAATAAATAAATAAAACATGCAGATGAACACTCCTATACTTAATTATTTTTTAAAGAAATAAACGGAAGTCTGTCCATCAAAAAAGGAAGGTTTAAACTTTAACATAGTAAAAATTATATACCACAAAACAGTTACCAAGTAAGAATTGCAGTTACAATATCCAGCCCAGTTGTATTTGACAAAATCAGAGAAAATATTCTAATATCTACCTTATCTTTGTGAGTCTAAAGTTTCATAACTAATTTACCTTTCACATAACTAAGGAAAAACCTTAAGTCAAGTTATTCAGTCTTTAACTCCATCAAAGACCCCAGAAGGGTTCAATGTTACCTAATAACAGGGACATATGGCTGCCTGGACAGTCACCCTAAGGTTCTTCTGTAGTTTTGGGACATCCAACTTTGGCATACAGGCCTAGTATATCTGACAGATATTCCTGAGAAGCAGGGAATTTTGAAGGACTGTCCTGTAGCAGGATCTTAAAAGTTCTTATTAATAAAACAAACCCGGGCCAGGTATTGGGATGAACATTGGAAGGTCAGAGAGACAGAACAAACCACAACTAACCTCACCTGGCCAACTTCTCAGCTGATCTTGTTTCCTCAGACTGGATGCCCCGAGCCCTCATCCAGAATGGGTCTCAGCTGAACTGCTGCTCAAAAGCCTGAATGCTTAACCAGCCCAATGCTTCTCCAGGCCAAATGCTTCTCCAGGCCAAATGCTTCTCCAGGCCAAATGCCTCGAGTTTCTGGTCCTCACGCCTTATATACCTTTCTGCTTTCTACCACCACTCCCTGGGATTGAAGGCTCACTTTCTGGGATTAAAGGCTGTGTCACCATGCTTGGCCGTTTCCAATGTGGCCTTGAACTCACAGAGATCCAGAGGGATTTCTGTCTCTGGAATGCTAGGATTAAAGGCGTGTGCTACCACTGCCTAACCTCTGTTTCATATTGTGGCTGTTCTGTCTCTGACCCCAGATAAGTTAATTAAGGTACACAATATTTTGAGGAACACAATACCACCACACTGTCCTATCTTGTCTTGTCAAAGTTTGCCAGTTGCTTTCTTTTGCATTCTGTTGGTCCAGTTTGGACATCATATGGTTAGCAACTGAGGCAAGGGCAATTTCTTTGACCAAATCGCTAGCTTTTGCCATAAAGAAAGCGAACTCCATTTGGAGTTTCTTTGATGCCCATCATCCTCTTTTGAAGCAAATTGGTGCTGTTGGGAGCAGAATTGTCTCACTGTCATGAAAAGCTTAGGTTAGTAAACATATTAAATGCCATATTCTGTAGGCCTTTGAAGTGTTTGAAGACCATCTATCTATCTAAATATATCTGTTTAACCTTGAAAACATACCCGATATGACTACAAGTTTGATTATTATAGATGATTATTAATCTGTATTTCTTAATTATACATTTTTAAACGAGTTGCATAAGCACAATACCCTAAACAAGAG
This sequence comes from Peromyscus nudipes, assembly GCA_902168325.1. NCBI lineage: Eukaryota > Metazoa > Chordata > Mammalia > Rodentia > Cricetidae > Peromyscus > Peromyscus nudipes. Next base: position 26,578 of record CABHPH010098608.1, on the reverse strand, counting down.
TAAAAATATACATATAATATAACAAAAATAACTTTAAATTTTTATCAACAAACCAAAATCCATACCAATGTAAAATATTTTGAGATTGATAGTTGGTTTTGGATTAAAGTAGATTCAGTAATCTACCCTTTTTTCTTATCATTCCTGTATCATATCCCCCTTTTTTCCTTTAGAAAGAGATCTCTGAATTTAACACTTTTGTTTAGCTTTTTTTCCTGACTCTGACCAATAACAATTTGTATCCACCCCCCGTAAACAGTGACAAACATTCACCATCCATTGAATAACCAAAACTCACCTATACCCCCATTTCTTGGGAATCTGGGCATCATTCTCTAGACTACTTCCGGTTGTCTGTTGGCACTGGTATCTTTAAGAAAACCTTGAGGAAATCTGGATAATTGCTAGGTCTTGGCTGGAATAGTTTGTGAGGCTGGACCATCTCAGCCAGCAGCCTTGAAGCTGTTTTGGATGCAGAATTCTGAGGAGACTATAACAGAAGCATTTTGAGATGTTGGATCATCTGGACCAACGATTTTCATTGGTGTCTGGTCTCCTTGTTCTGAAAATACATAAACTTTTAAAGGTAACATACATATATGTATTAGTACAAGTATAGACTGTGTGTGGTACACAAAAAGATGATTTTTTGTTTTATGTTTGAGCAGGTAAAAATATATGTTACATCTTTTATGTTCTTGTTGTTGGGTTTTTTTTAAATTTTTTTTATGTCTATAGCCAACATTTTCAGGGTGTCTTCACTGATCAAATCTGATTATCTCTAATTTGGAATGAATCCACAGCCTCTCATTTCCTGTGGAAATAAAAGCACAACCTCTGTACCAAAGCAATACATCTTTTGACTTCCATTTTGAAGTCAAGATATTTTTAAAATATATAGGTTGCTTTACTCTAGCAGCTTTCATAATCCAATGTCTCTTAGTAGCCAAAAAATTGAAAGGAAGCACAATAACATACAGTATCCAGACTCTCTGTTACTTCCATCTTTATGTGGCTTTTTTATTTTACATTACTTTACTCCCTTTTTAAGGACCTTATTATTTTAAAAGTATTTCTTCTTTATGACTGTCTGTACCCTTTTTCTTTTCTCTCCCAAGCCTTTGTACATTTTTAAACATATTGTAACCCATTTAGTTTTTTTTTCCTATCTGAATCTGTCTTTACTGCATATCTGTAATCTTTTTCTGAACTCACAAACCTTCAAACTGTTAAGCAGCATGGCTACATCTTCTGCCTCTGTTTTGGTGGCTAGCTCCATCCCACTTGGTTCCGTGAGAACCTAGCTTCATAGCAGAGATACCAGTGAGAGCCATGTTTACCTCCCCAACTCTGGGGAGTCTTGGGGTCCACACTACTACCACATAGAATACTGTCTGCTGATCACAAACCCCATCTAAATTTTCAGTAGTTGGGCCTCTTAAAATAGTCATGCACATGTTTGCCAATAGCATGAGCCAGGAAGCCACCCCTTAAAGGAGCCACACCTCTGCAGCTAGCAAACAGAGCCTACCTGAGAAAAGGTGGTTACCAAGAAGCTGTGTTTTTGTGTGTTTGGACCCCCTCCCTTTTTATTTCAAAGTTTCTCAGGTTTTATGTGGATATAGGTGCCGGATGTTTGGACACCATATGTAGACAGACTTTTCTTTCCTGCCCTCCAGTGCCCAAATAACCAACACTGAGACTTAATATGATTTTTTTATTTGCTTGTTTTGTAGAAGAGGGAAGAGAGAGAGAGAATGATCAACTTAGCTGGGATATAAAGCTTCCAAGTGGTTGATGATGAGTGAGAAACCACAGAACTCAGCAGCTCAGGGCCTGGGATGCGGTACAGTGGCAGAACACTTGCTTAGTGTATGCACAGGGGCCTGGGTTTGATCCCCCATCTCTGGGGACAAAAGTCTTAGTGGCTTGAATCTCTGCCATTGAAACTGACTATGGTTAATATTTTCAGAATTATTTTCTCCTTTTACCGTCTTGCTTAAAGCAATGCCCTAACAAATCTTTTCAAATATGTTTTGGTAAGTAAAAATGATTGGTTCTATCCCTAACTTCCCCAGGTTAAAACGCTTTCATAACCTAGGAATAAAGACACAAATCGTGAATGGGTCCTGCGCAGCCATGAGCAGTCTGGCTACTTCCTTGTATCCAGGTTCATTCAGGGCTGTGCTGGCCAATTTTGCATGGGGGGTGTGATGTGGAAACCTAGTGTAGTGGAAACTCACTGGAATCTGTGAGGGTGACCCTATTGAGGACTCCATTAAAATTTTATTAGCATGATCTGAAGAAATAGAAATGTTATCCTTCAGCTTGATATGGAATTGCAAAGGGCTTCAAACAGTAAAAATAGTAAAAACAAAAAACAAAGTAGGATAACTCAAACATCTCTGATTTGAAAACTTATCATAGGGGCAGTAAACAAAATATTATGGTGTAATTAAGGATATATATGAGCTAAAATTGGTTCTTAAATAAACTTCTATATTTATGGCTAATTTATTTTTAGCAAGAGTTACTACTTAGTTCCATTAGGGAAAATAGTCTTTCCAATAGATGAACTAGATAGATATAGCTCGGTTATGCATATAAAAGAATGAAATTGTACTCCTCTTATCACACCTTGCACATAAATTTATTGAAAATGTGTCAATGATCTAACTACAAGAGTTGAGTCATCAAGTTTTTAGAAGTAAATATGAGACTAGATCTTCATGTTCTCAGATTTGTTAATGACTTGTTGGATATACTATTAAAAGTACAAGCAACAACAGCAATGGAAAAAGATATAATTGGACTTCATCACAGTTAAAAGAAAATTTTATGTATTATATGTACTACCATGAAAGGAAGTAGATACCCTACACAATAGAAAACATTTCTAAGTAATACACCTGATAATAATTAAGTATGTAAAATACTTTTACAATTCAACAACAAAATGAAAAAAAAAGTATTACAAATGGGCAAAGGCCCCAGCCATAAATGAAGAGTTACAGTGAGTGCTGAGGGAGGAAGGGAAAATTGGTTTTCTTCAGGGACGAGCCCTTTGATAGATTATTTAATTCTAATTGGTCAATCCTAAACACATGTACATATAGACAATATAAATGAGCTTGGTAGGCTACATGTATGTGTCAATAAAGAAAAGGTCTTGAATTTGAGAGGGAGTATGAGGCACAGAAGGAGTTGAAGGGGAGGATAGGGAGGATAGAAATGATGTAAATACAGTACTCATGCATGAAATTCTTAAAAGGGGGATTTGAATAAATATAATATTAAATATAATATTTTATAAAAATAGCAAAAACTAGGCAAAAGACTTGAATACACAACTTTTTGAAAGTATGTATATGAAAAGCTAATAGCATAGAAAAATGCTCAACCGTAAGTTATTAAGGAAATCCAAATCTAACCTCGATGAGATACCACTTCAGGACTACTAGCATGCCTGTATTTTTTTAAGAAATAAAAGTGCTTGTAATAATGTGGCAAAAATGATGCCAGGTATATAGGTCACTGCTATATAAAACAGTTTGTGAATTCTTTAAAAAGAAGACACAGAGTTAAGGTATGACTCTACAATTCCATTCCAACGCATACATCATAGGCAATGCTAAGAGGGACTCAGATACTTATACACCAATGTTAGCTAGTTATAATTATTTATAGCAGTTATAAAATGAAAACAATCTAAGCATTCATCAAATGAATGGATAAACAAATGTGGTATTATATAATAGAATAGTATCAGCCATAAAAATAAAGTTCAGCTATGTGTTATAATACATATAAAATTTAGAAACATTATGTAAATAAAATAAATAAAACATGAAAGGATAAATATTGTCAGATTTCACTTTTATGAATTATCTATCCTAGGCAAATTCGTGTAGTTATTAATAGTGTAGAAATTGCTACAGTCTAGGAGGAGGAAAGAATGAGGAGGCATTGATCAATCATTGCAAGGTCTGTCTAGGCTGATGAATGGTTTTGGAAGTAGTGTTTTCCTAATATTGTACACATAATCAATACCACTGATATTAGGAGGAAGTTCCATTTTCAGCAGCATCAATAGTATTAGTTGTAGTTCATGTTCATAGAACCTGTTATTCTGCTGAGAAAGTTCCTCTTTACTGCAATTTGAGTGCTTTCATTATGAAAGGGTTTGCCACATGTTTTTCTTTTTGAAGAGAACAGTTGCTATGATCCTATGGGATATTGATCTAGTTCTAGCTGCTGTTTCTTTCTCTATTATTCTCCAAAATATTTATTTTATAAATATATCAAATATTTTCAATAGATATAATGGACAGAATAAATGAAGAGTCAAGAAAAAGCCCTCTTTCTATGGCTGTTAGCTCCCAGGAGAGTCTTGAAGGGGTGGAGACTCTTGAAGAAGCAGGACTGTGGTGTCTGTAGATAGGGCAAATCGAGGCCTGGTAAGGATTCTGTGGGAACCTTGTTAACACTGAATGAAAACAGAGAGATGTATCTCTAGCATAAAAGACTGACTTTAGCATCTGAGCCTTCTCAGGGGATGTGTTGAGCCTTTCAAGTGTCCATCAATGGGAATTGCATTCAGAGAGGAAAGAAAGAATCAAGGCTTGTTGTAATACTCCTCCAGTTCTAGGAAGGACTTAGGATCCTAGCTCCTGCTGTAGACTGGATGAAGTGAACATCTATCATCTGCTCCAATAGCATATTTGATCCTGAATTAAATTCTAAAGCCCACTGTCCATTGGAGTGCTCAAGGTGCTGTGTTTCTCTCCACTTTACTGTAGCCCAAGGCTACTTTGGGCCAAACATCCTGCTCTGCACCTATGCCTGACTGTCCTGTCTCTGTTATAGACATTAACTCTGTAGATTTTTTTATGTTTAGAATGAAAGCTGTGGCCCTGAAAGAAACAGATGGTTAAGCAGCTGTTTAGAGTCAATTGATTATGATTAAAGCCTCAGAGAGGAATGCAGCACCCTGCAGATGGAGAGTTGTTACTTCTGATCATGCTCTTACTCCATCATTTCTGGCTGACTCCTTGGAAAGCTCTTGCAAGGATGGATCCTGGAGCCTGAGTCTAATTCCTCAATGCTCATTGGAATGTTCTGGGTCTTCATGGATAACAATGAGAGGGATTTCTCCATTCTATATGCAGCCACTATTTTGACTATCTTGTGCTTTCTCTACATCTCATTAACCCTTACCTGGACAATTGTAACAATCTCCAAGCCAGTCTCCATTTCCACTTTCAGCCTGTTTTCTACATAGTTGCCAGGACAATTGTGTGTAAATGAAAAGTGACCATGTGTCACTGAGTGCCCTCAAGACAACGTCAAAGTTGCTTAGATCCCAGAAATCCTTCTTGGGCTTTTTTATTTTAAACTGAACAGCCCAATTGCTTCATTGCACTATTGGTATTTCCACTTTTCAAATGGAAGCTTGGCCTTAGCAAAGCTAAGTAAATTGTTAAAAGTGTGTGTGTGTGTGTGTGTGTGTGTGTGTGTGTGTGTGTGTGTGTGTGTGTAGGGTATCATTTCATGGAGTGAGAATGATCTTTGCTTCCTAATATGGCCATTTGGTACAGTAAGTTGTGCCCTAACTTTAGTATTTTAGTGACATCCCACAGTTGTACATCTTGTTTCAGTTCCATTCCAGTATGAACACTTTTGAGTTTCCTTCTTGAATTTTTGAATTATGCATTACTTAAAAGTATGCTAGTCTTGAAATGTTTGGGAAATTTCCAGAAACAATTGTTATTGATTCTAATTTAATCCCTTCATGATCAAAGAATATGCTTTGCATTACTTTAATGCTTCAAAATTTATGCAAATAGTTTTCAATGTTTAGACATTTAAGCCTCATTTTCTTTTATTATTTGAACTTTACAGATTGGGAAACAGACTCCTGTAGCTGGAGTTTTCTCCAGTCCTGCCTGGCCCACGGTCAGGACAAATCTCTCTTACCCGCTAGTCCCACAGCCTCTTTGACCCAACCAAGTAAACACATAGAGACTTATATTGCTTACAAACTGTATGGCCGTGGCAGGCTTCTTGCTATCTAGTTATTCTATCTTAAATTAATCCATTTCTATTAATCTATACCTTGCCACATGGCTCGTGGCTCACCAGCATCTTCACATGTTGATTGTCATGGCAGCAGCTGGCAGCGGCTCTCTGCCTCAGCCTTCCACTTCCCAGAATTCTCCTCTCTTTTTGTCCCACCTATACTTCCTGCCTGGCTACTGGCCAATCAGCATTTTATTTATACAGAGTGATATCCACAGCAGACTCCAAGTAGTAACTTGAATTGCCAAACTGGTACTGGAGTCAGGATTCAAATACATGCCAAGAGTTGCTCATCTCCACAGTGCCTGTGTTTTAATGTTTCACCTCTAATATTTGTGGAGGCCCACAAAGGTTCCTAGTGATATCTGAGCTTGCTTTACCCAGAAGAGCTGCATTAGAGGATTGTATGATTTCCAGATGATTAGAAGGGTCTGCACTTGGCTGAGCTAGTGGGAGGTCTTTGCTCCACCTCTTGACATTCCTACAAATAGCCCTTTAGAAGAGACAGAAGGGGCTGGCGGGTTTTGATCCAGACCCTCCCAAGGCTGTCCTGTGTTTCTATCTGTCTCTCTCCCCTCTATATTTCTATCTAAATCTCTTATCCCTTTCTCCTCAAGAGTACCCTGGGGAAAAAGTGGGAGCTGGTCTCCCACAAATTTTAACATTTTTAATGGCCCAGAGTATTATCTATCTTGTTAATTATTTCACATGTACTTATAAAAATATATATTCTGCTGTTGTGACAAAATGTTTGGATAAAGTCTCTGGAACTGTTGTAGAAGAGGGGCAGAAGGACAGTAAGAACTATGGGACGTGGATGTCTATAGCAAATCTTTATTTGGTAGACATGACAGGAGAGTCACAGCAGCCATGACTGTACATAAGACTTGCAGAAATCTAGCCAGCCCAAATCTCAGCATGGAAGAGTGTGGGACTCAGGTACTATTGGCAATTTGCTTCCAAATAATAGAGAGTCAGTTTTATTCATGGATGTGGCCTCTGAGAGGCTACCCATACTCCAGTAGATTGGCCTACAGACATGCACATGCAGGCTACACTAAGTAGAGTGAGTAGGTTTAAAAATCAAGCACATGGGGCTAGAGAGATGGCTCAATAGCCAAGAAGACATGATGTCCTTGCAGAAGACCTGAGTTTGGTTTATAACACTCACATAGTGACTCACAAACAATTGTTGTAATATACATCGTGATCAAAGGCAACGTGGTGGAGGAAAGAGTTTATTTGGCTTCCATCTTATAGTCCATCATGAAGGGAAGGCAGGGCAAGAACTCATGGCAGGAACAGTGTAGCTGTGGGATATTTGGTGTATTTTTTCATGTTACTTATTTAATATCCTATTTTCCCATCTCTTCACTCTAAAGCCTCAGAATTCTTCCTGCTCCTATTCTTGTTTTGTTATTGCTATGTAACTCACAGTAATTATTTTCTCAATTTCATTTACTTCTTACTTTTTTCAAATTCACATACAAAATAATTTATTTCATGATGTCCTTTCCATGCATATTCCACTGCACTCTCCATTCCCCTGCTCTCCTGGTGGGCCCTTCTTAACATCAATAAGCACTTGTGCTTTCCTGCCACACATATTCTATTATGTTTTTTTCTCCATGTCTAGTTTCCCTGCCCATGGTCCCCTTTGTAGTTTCATAACATATACTCATATCCCTCACATACTCATACACATGTATAAAAGTTAAAATTTTGAAAGAAAGCATGCATTATTTGAGTTTCTGAGTCTGGGTTACTCTGCATAACATAATAATATCCAGTTCCATTTATTTTTCTTTAAATGTCACAGTTTCATCTTTACTCATAGCTGGATAAAATCCCACTGTGTTCATGTACAACTTTCTATTTATCTATTCATCATTTGTTATTTTATATATATATACATGGCTCAGGCTGGTCTCAAGGTTACTATGTTATCCCAGGCTGGACTGGAACTCTTTGTCTCTTTCTGCCTCAGTCTCCTGAGTCCTGAGCTAATAGAATGTCACCACTACACTCAGCTGCAGTCAAGTTCTTTATTACTTTTGAAACTCATTTACAGAGTCCTTTCAGCCTGAAATGCTTTGGGGACAGTTTGTCCCCTATATAAAGCATTGTTCCTCAGAAGACTCAGTTCATCTGTAATCATCTTAATGGCACCTTGTTGAATTGTAATCTTTTTGTTATTTGGGGGACTTTTTGTTAATCTGAGGTACAGAAAATAGATCAATAATTTTATATGGTGACCAACTTTCCTAAGGTGTACCTGAACCTTCAAACTGTGAACAATGATACAGCAAGTGCTATGTGTATTCTATGACAGTGGCTTAGTAGAATAATGACTCTGGAAACATTTCTGGCATTGATGCTAACTGAAATCCTCTCTATATAAATAAAGACCATGTCCTTTTATTCTTGGCTGATTCGCTCTGAGACCAGTTCCTGGAATATTAGACAAATAGCGAGAAATGTAGAAGCTAGAGGACACATACATGTGAAATATGGTTTGCCAGTCACTATTCCTCTTTGCTCCAGTCTATTTACATAGTTAGCTGGACCTTACCAATAAATAAAACTGCAATATGGGAAGAGAATTACTCATATGTTCAAGACACAGCCAGCACTTTTCCAGACCAGAGAGCTATGCTTGGCAGGTGCAAATAGCTTCAATTTCTGAATCTTTAACGACTCAGCTTGAGTAGTGACTTAGACCTGCCTCATAGCTGCCTACAGTGAGGAGCAGAAAGCCCCAAGTTTTATATCTGGGATAAGCCTTCTCCTTAGCATTGAATCTAAATCCTCAAAGATTCAGACAATGGCCTGATAAATAGGGTGAAACTTGAGACTCCTTGGAAGCAATATAACATTCTTAAGCTGAAGGCCCAAGTAAATGAGGCAGAGAAGCCCCAGATTGTGAGTGTTCCCTCTCTGAAGGCCTGTGATGGCATCAAAAGGGACACAGCTCAGATGAGTTCATTTAAAAAAATTCCATTATGCTAATTAAGTCACAAATAAAATTATCACACAACTAGTTTAAGAAAGCAACTCAAATACTTGTCCAGTCCCAAACTATATACATCTCAGTGAACTTCTGTACACTTAGAATGGCTACTCTGGAGCCATAGAACTTCATATAGGGTTTTACACTTATACTATCAATTTCATTTTATGGACTTAGCTACCACAGGAAAAAAGAAAGAAAAAGAGAAAGAAAAAGAAAAGACTGTAGGGTTGAAAAACTGGAAAAATAATATTATATATTCTTTCATATTTCATTTTGACTGTCTTGTGCCCTTTCTCATCGCCAAATATTGCCCTTTCTTAGTCTCTTTTAAAAATATTATACTATACATCTGCTTATATATGTTTACACATATATGGCTAAGATTCACATATGAGGGAAAATGCCTTTTCTTCTGAGTTTGGGTGACTTCACTTGATTTTATATCTTCCAAGTCCATCCATTTTCCTGCAAATTTTATGATTTCACTTTTCTTTATAGCTTAATAATATTCCACTGTGTGTATGTACCACATTTTTATGACCCATTTACCTATTGATGGCCATCTAGGCTGGCCTTATTTCCTTGCTATCATAAATAAAGCAGCAATAACAGGGATGTGAAAATATCCCTATAGTAGGATCTCTGTGCAGTTGTGTGGGTACAGGCTTGAGTGATATAGCAGGAGATTGTGACATGAAGGGAACAATAGTAACCATAGCTTAATCTCATCTTCCTTCTGTGAAGTCAAAGATTCGCCCCATGTTTTCTGAAGTTGTAGTATCTTTCACTGAGTATAGGCACCTGGGTAAATTATGGGACAAAAAGTAAATAACGTCATAAAAACATGACACCAATCCTAAATGCCTGACTTTGTTTTTTTTACTGGAAAAATTCAAAAGATCAAGAGTCTCAAGTCCTGTCCCCAGAAATTGTTGAGAGATGTGATGAGTAAGCCACTGAAAGGTAGTAAAGCCGGTGAATGCATGCTCATTCCCTTGAAGGCAAAATTAAACCCACCCTATTGGATGGCCCATTATGTCCACAAATTCAATATGCTCACTTTCAAATTCACACTCTCCTTTCAGATCTTTTGATATACTGTGATCCTCAAATGAGAGAATGACAGCATTCACTGGTGTATTAACTACCATTATAAACTTTGCTATATAATTGTCATCACTTGCTTTTAAATCTAACTTTTAAATATCTCCCATATATCTGCATTACTCTTACTCTATTATCACCACCTCACACCAAATGGTATCAACCTTCCTGGCCTAACCTAGGGTGTAGTCCTAGGGAGAGTGACCAAAAGAAGTAGCATTCTCTGGTTAAAAGGCAACAAAAGTGGCAAAAGAAATCTTCATTGGGAAAATAACTTTGTGTGTGAAAGGCTGTTGGGACTAAATCAAACTACAGTAGCATAGAACTTGAATCCAAAAGAGTGAGCCTGACTGGGACAGCTTCAGCTGGTGACATGCTTCTTGTTGTGCAAATCAATTGTACTACACTATAATTCTCTAGGTGTGCTATTCAAATACTTACATGAATGCTTAAACACAAATTTGATTTTAAATGAATTACATTAAACACAATTGATAGTTAATTGAATTGAAAACAATTGATAATTAAATGGATTAAATTAAATAATACTTCTGGGTAAGATGGACTCGATATATCTTCCCATTCCCCATGAAAATATATGAAATAATAGTTTTCATGACACTAGACATTAGTCAACAAAGTACATTGATCCCCAAAATGCAGAAAATTTTTGAGCTCTATGATCTTTTAATATACAGTTTTGAAAGTTTCTGGGATGCCATTTAAGGAGAGAAAACCTAGACAGAATGTGGTGATATCCCTGAGTTGCTAGAAATCAGAGCCCGGGAAGACAAATAGAGTGAAAGTTTATAGTACAGAGTACTGGGAAGGGGGATATGCACCTGGAAGAACTTGAGAGACCTGCAAATGACCCTCCTCAAATATGTCTTCATCATCAAATGTATTTGAGGAAAGTATTGGAAATTGGGTAAGATGCTTTCAAAGAATGAGAGTTGGTGACACAGTCTGGTTCTACCATCAACAAGACTAGAAAGATTCATAATGCACTTGGCAGTTGGAAGGTACACAATAGTCTCTTGCTTCACACCTGGTATGTTAGTAACTATGGAATGAGCAATGGCTTATTTTCTGACTTAAATCTTAAACACATGACCCCAAAAGTTCATACTGTCTCTTACTAGCTCACCTGCATTCCAGACCAAAACTCATACAAATTCATGAGAATTCAAAAGGATTTAGCAATAGACAAAGCGAAATAAAAATGTCTGGTTGTGGTGGCACATGCTTGTGATCCTAGTACTTTGGGGAGGGGTACAGGCAGAATGATTAGGGAGTTGAATACCGTCCTCAGCTACATAGAGTTTAAGGCCAACCTTGATGAAATGAGACCCAGTATATATATATATATA
>CABHPH010098608.1:0-15003 GCA_902168325.1 Peromyscus nudipes | reverse complement strand
ATATATATATATATATATATATATATATATATATATATATATATATACAGCCCAGCTCTACTTCCTGTGGTGGTTTGACTAAGAGGCTTCCCATATTCATGTACAGTTGAATAGTTGGTCCCTAGTTGGTAGGGCTTTTTGGAGAGGCTTAGGAGGTGTGGCCTTGCTGGAAGAAGTATATCACTGAGGTGAATACTGATATTTTTTAAAGCCATGTGCTGTTTCTAATGTGCTCCCTCAGCTTCCTGTTTGTTTGAGATATGAACACTCAGCTGATGCCCAGTTTCCATGTCTGCCTACTGCCATGCTTCCCTATCATGATGGAGCTGGATTTTTATCTCTTTGGAATCATGAGCCCAAATAAACTGTTTCTTCTATAAATTGCCTTGGTTATGGTATTTTATCACAACAGAAAAGTAATTACATTAGAAAATCTGTGAAGAACCAGAAAAATTCAAACAATAACAAAGAAAGAAAACTATCCCTGATACCAAACATAGATACCAGATCTTACAGACAATAAAGTAAAAACAACTATGATTGTGTTCCACAGGCATAAAAGACAAATAAAAAGCCAGGAAAGCCAGTGAATGCATGTTTATTCCCTTGAAGGTTTATGATTCTATTAGAAATGAATGAAACATTTACAGATAAAAATGATAACATATAAAATTTAAAATGTACTCTATAAGATTAACAGGTTAGATACTACAGAAAAATGAATGTGAACTTGAGATTGCAACAAAAAAAATGTCTAAAATGGAAATCTGAGTAGAAAAGGGAGTATAAAATATCAGAATAAGTGCAACACACACACACACACACACGCACACACATTATAAATAGGAAGGCAGCAGAAATGTTATCTAATGGCTAGAAAATTTTTGTCAATTTTATATAAAATAAAACCACTAATTCAAAAAACTTAACACATGAAAACTACAGCAACTTACATCATAGACAAATTCTTTTTTAAAAGTAATAAAAAGAAGACTAAAAAGGAGACAAATACATTCCTTTTCCATTTTTAGGAATAAAGATATAGAAGTATAAAATTTTTATCAGAAGATAAAGTGTACATGAGATGATGGTGGATGACATTTTAACAGTACCAAAGGAAAAGACCATATTAGTGTGAAATTCTATGCCAGGAAAAAGTATTATTCAAAAATAAAGTGATCTGAAAATTAAGATAGGTTACAGAAAAGAGATATAAACAACCCTAAAGTAAGCACTAAAATATAAAATAGCTACAGTTAGTAAAAGAATAATCAAAGTACAATATTTATAATATAAGATTCTTTCAAAAGAGTACAAAAAAAGAGAGATAAGGAGAGCCAAGAAACAGATGGGATAAACAGAAAACTGAGCTGTTAGATTTAAACCTGATCATAATAGTCAAATTAAATGCATTAGTTTAAATATGACAAAGACATAGACAGTAAAATTGGATAAAGAAGAAAGATCTGAGTTTGTGTTGCCTATATGGGACACATATAAAGTGAAAAATATACAAATAGTTTAAATTAAAATGCACGAAAGGCTATGCCACATTAACATGTTGTAAAGAAAGCTAAAATGGCTATATAAATAACAGGTACAGTACATTTCTGAGGAAAAACATTATAAAGACCAGCTAAATATTTTTAATAATAATCAATCAATTCATCAAGAGGATATATCAACTTGTAACATTTATGTACTGTATAGCATATATTCAATTCTGGGATTTTGGCTGTCTTAATCTTATAGAGGTCTTGTGCTTACACCCACAGCTTCTATGAGTGCATGTGTGCATATCATGTCTGGCAAGTACTACTTGAATGAAGATATCCACTTTCTTTGGCTCTTACATTTTTTTGTTCATTATTACATAAGGGAGAGGTGTGACAAAGATGTCCCACTTAGTGTTGAGAACTCCAAAGTCAGTTTTTATGCCAGTGACATACTATTCATAGGTAGGTAGTATAACTTGAAATCAGGAATGATGATATCTCTCATAGTGTTTTATTGTTCAGGATTGTTTTGAATATCCTGGGTCTTTTGTGCTTCCATATGAATTATGAGAATATTTTTATCCAATTTCTGTAAGTAATGGTACTGGAATTTTAATGAAGATTGCATTGAATCTGTAGATCGCTTTGGGTAGGATGGTCATTTTCATAGTATCAATCTCACCAATGTATGAGCATAGGGGGACTCTAGCCTTCTCTGTTTAAATTTTTATCTCCAACTTTAGACACACTATTGAACATATGTCACATGCTCATTGTGGTAATTTGTGCTGTTTACCAGCTATTTCTAGCTTCTAGCACTGAAGACACTTGGTTAGATACAGCTATCTGTTGATACTGGGTGTAGGATATAGTGAAGTGGTGGTATAATATATAATGTAATATAGAAATGGAGTGATGTAATGGGAGTAAGATATCAATTTTCATTTAAAATAGGATGCTAAGCTTGTGGGACAGTGTTCACTAATGCAGTATAATCTAGAATATCCTCACTGATACAGTAGTAAAGATAAAACTGTGGAAATAAGTGAAAATTTGGCCTTGTTGACTTGAATATGAGGTCTCAAACTGACAAAAAATATAAACATGAAAAATGATAAAAGATAGAAATATCCTTCTATAAAATAATAGAGAAAAAATACCAGAATGTGTGATGTAAGCTGCCATTGGAGGGAAGCAATCAGTAGTCCTACCCAGCTCTGAAGCCTATAAACCACAACAATGACTAGTATGAAAAGATATCCTTAAAGATGTAATAGTAGTACTCATATCTTGGTGGTAACCAATAATTGTATAATTGGACTTAATTCCCACTCAAAAAGAGGGAAATCATGTTTGGTGCTGGAAACTTAGTCAACCACCCATGGCTATTGAGGTCATGGATCTTAAAAATGGAAGTCATTACTTCCACTTTACCAAGCCAGTGTAATTATTAACTGTGTAATGCCCATAGATAAGTGTAGCTCTCCACCCTCATCAAATAAGCTTCTTATTGAATCACACAGAGGCAATTACAGAAAGCCACAACTTGTCAAAATATAGATAAATACTGATTATATGGTGCCCAACCCTCCTTTGATATATCTACATATAACCCCTATACTGAAGGCTAAGGGAACACTGTGGAAGAGCTATCAGAAAGATTGTAAAAGCCAGAGGACCAGGAAATCTGCTTTGAAAATGTGTCTCCTAGAAATGACAGGGAAGCTAAACTCATGATACTTTCAATGCCTAAATAATACCTTGAAAAGAACACCACCAATAGACACTCTAACACAAAAGCAGGCAATCTCATGGCACCACACCCATAGACCAAGAACTACAGTTAACTAAGGTGTAGATGTAACCAACTGTTTTATTAAATAAAAAAACAAATAAATACAGTTAGAAATATACATATAGCATTTTCTAACAATATCAATTTCAATATATATAATTTGTATACAAAACAATCCAATCCAATGTAAAGTATTTAAAACTAATAATTTTCTTTCTTTCTTTCTTTTTTTGTTTTTTTTTAACAAGAACCTTAAATCTAATCTCCTTTGCTTAGCTCTTTTCCTAACCCTTGACAACAATTTGTAACCAAACCCACTAATGAATGAAAATTATCCCAGATCCATAACCCATTAAAAGACCAAAAAAAAAAAAAAAAAAAAAAAAAAAACCACCCACCCCACACCACCTCTTTGGGAACGTGGGTGTCGTATTCTTAAAATTGCTTCCTGCTGGGTATGGGCGAAGGTATCTTTATCCTGAAAAGAAAAATTTTAGATTAATTGTCAAATTCTAGGAAAGGTAACTATATCCTTCGTTATCCAGTTTGTGTATAATGCCAAAGTTCAAGGTTTATCTCAAATCCTTATTCAAGTATTCTTTGAGACTGGATCATCTCAGCTAGCTCTTTCAAAATTGCTCTGAGCATTTTGTAGTTCAAAGCTGATCTGTAGATGATGTTTGTCAGCTTAGTGATGTTATTATTGTCCACGTGGAATTGTTGTTGTTGTGAGGCCCCATCTTCTTCCTGGAGACTTCAGTTGATGTTAGGCCTGGCCGTGATTTCCTGCAGAAAACTGATTAGAGACTCGAACACAAAGACATATATATGCAGCTAATTGAAACCTTTTTTCTTTCTAGAATTAGTATTCTATATGACCATTCATATCTTAACAAAGTTGAAAATGTATATATATCTATATATATATTAATAAAAGTAATAAACTGAATAATTCGATCAATATTAATCTTCTCATATAGTTGTTCCATTGTCAGAGTGCCTAAAATTTCAAACAAAGCCCAATTTTCTTCCAATGTACACATAAAGCCCATTTTTTAATGTAGAAAAAAAATTCTCTTTTAAATAGATATGTTAATTGACTTACCAAGTCTGTGTAGAACAGTAGAAATCCGAAGGAATTTCAAAACAGCCACCTGGTGTTCGAGGTGTGAATCCAGAGAGAGAAAGAGAGAGAGAGAGAGAGCAAAAAAGCATAGCCGCTTGAGCCAAGTCAAGCCTTGGCTTTACAGGCAGGGACCTTGTTCGGCAGGGCAGGCCTGAGTTGTTTGTAGCACTAGCTTTAAGCAAGTAGCAACAGCTGCGGGTCAGTCAGACCTGGGTCCGTGCTAGGGAGCCGGGCCACCCAGGCCGGAAACCAGACCTGCCGCCTGTAGGGAGCTGCGTGCAGCCACGCCTTACAGGTGGCGCTGGTTACCGCCTTCCGCCATCCCGACGGCGAGCGCTCCCAGTGGTAAACAATTATAGTGAAGGTTGTGGCTTGCTTATGCATGCTTGAGCCTATTGGGCAATGCCCACGTGGCGATCTGGGGTTGGCTGCCCAGAGCCTATATAAGGCTGGGAGAGGCTTTGCCCAGGGGATGGATGGGATGGATGGGATGTTTTAGAAGCCAGAAGATTGATTCAAGGCCTGAATAAACTGCAAGAAGAAGAGCTTGGTGTCGTGTCCTCTTTGCTGGACGAGGGGGATGCGACAGCCGCCAAGCCAAGCCAAGCGGTTTTTAATGGATTCTTGTCACGTTGGGCGCCAAATGTAGATGTAACCAACTGTTTTATTAAATAAAAAACACAGAACCAATGCAAGGAAGAAATCCAAGAGGTCAGAGCTAAGAGCTAAAACCTTACCCTTCCTCCTGCGGTGGTCCTACCTCTCTGAACCAGCAGCACCTCCTGTGTTAAATTCCTTATATAGAGTTTCTGTTCTGCCTTCTCATTGGTTGTAAACCCAACCACATGACCGCCTCATCACAGCCTGTCTGTATAGACCTCCAGGTATTCCATGGTTGGTATTGAGATGAAAGGCATGTGTATCCAATGCTGGCTGTATCCCTGAACACACAGAGACTTACCTAACTCTGCCTACCAAGTGCTGAAACTACAAGGGTATGCCACCACTGCCCTGCTTTCCTATGGCTTGCTGATAGCTCTGACCCCCAGGCAATTTTATTTATTAACATACAAATAGCATTTAAGTACAAAAGAAAATATCACCATACTAAGGAATGCTGAGAGTGAGAGAAACAGCCTTCTCTAGGGAAGAGCCTTGTAATTGGTTATCTAGTAGTAAGTGGTTAGCCCTAGAAACATGTGCATGTAGTCAACCCTAAATATAAATTCACACAAACATACACACATAAACAATAAAAGAGGCCATGAATTTGAGAGAGAGTATCAAGGGTTGGGAGGCATTTGAGGGAGAAGGAGTTGAAGAAATGATGTAAATACACTATACATGCATTTATTTAAAAATAAATTTAATAAAAATAGCAAGTTACAAATTAAAGAATATAGACTGCATTTTAATGAAAATATGGAAGTCTGCTGTTTTTAAGGTCAATTTTTAATATAGTATTTTAAAAAGTTTGATCAGAGGTACCTTGCACAGGTAGACAATACTGATCCCAAAGATACCAGCTACTTAATAAAAATCTCAGTACCTGGCATGGGTTACATTCAGGGAGGCCTAATAGGAACCCAAAATTACACAGCCTATTTCCACCCTTGGTCACCCATTATAACTTTATGTTAAGGCCCTATTGCTGAAGACACCACACACTTTGGTTGCAGGACACAGAGATATCAATCTCAAACTGGCAGAGAAACTATTCCTACTGGCTAGCTTTCAATAGTGCTGTAAGGTGCAATGCAGGCTGCTGGGGGAGGAACGTCATCAGTGATTTTACTCAGCACTGAATCTTTCATGCTACAATGCTTACCAGCCAAGCAAGATGTGCCCACTGTTCCAATAGTAGCAAGACATCTTATGTTAGTATACCACCTTTTCTTGATTGAATTTGAGTCCTGCTCCACTGGAAGAAATTCACACCTGATGCTGTAAACATGCTCAAAAACAGTGGTTAGTTAGGGAAGGCATAGGTCTTACAGGGACACTTTTGGTTTTGTTTTGCTAAAATGTTATATTGTCAAACTGCCTTCTAAATATTTATGTTTCTATTCATAGATTTGAGGTGTTCCTATCCTTGGTCAAAGAAACTAAACTACTTTTTGCAGTGGGTAGTGGTTGGTGCAAGGACTCATAACTTGCTAAAATCCTCAGAATAAATGACTATAAGAGATCAGCTACAGATGGATCATCTATATCAACATCCCTGTATCCAAGGCTCAAGAAACCTCACTGAAAAATGAGAAGAAAGAATGGAAGACTCAGAGGATGAAGAGGGGGAGCTATGAAACAGCTTTTTTTTCTGGTCTTGACATGCATGGCCGATGTTCAAGTCAATTCACAGCAACTGTGGTTGCTTACACAAGACCTACATAAGATTAAGCCAGTCAACATTCTAGCATGCATGAAGGAGGGTCTATGAAGCCCCAGCCCAGCACAGAAGTTATTGGCTGTTGATGGCTATCGAGAGAGAATCATTTTTCTCTATGTCTGTGGCTGTCAGTTGCCCATACCCTAGTGGATGGTTCCCAAATTCATTCACATATGATCAGCACTAATTGGATTCGGCAAGCTAATAACAATAAACACATGAAGTTTGGATGGTATCTGGGGGTGGAGTTGAGAGGAGGTAGTTTGGGGAATAAGATCAAAATATGCTATGTATATGCATGGAATTACAAAGAATAAATAAAAAATATTTTATAAAAATAAAATAAAAATATAGAACATGTAATGAGCTTGCTTATCCCACCACCTAATATTGCAAGCACTACTCCTCTAATTCCTTCCATCTGCTCGAGTCTGCCTTGAGGCTTTCTTCCTATAATTTCAGAACATTTTTTTGTCTTAGTTCTTGGAATTTTTCAGGGTTCTCATCCTCTTAGCTTCAGTCAATAGCTGCCCAGATAGAGTAAAAAGTGGGGGGATTTGTGAATTTGGGGTTAACTTTAAACTTGAAAGAATCTAAAAATACCTGGGAAATGGGCCTTTGGGAATAGCTATGGAGAATTATCTTGATTAACTTAATTGACATGGCAAGATTAATGTTAACTGTGGGCAGGACCATTCCCTGGACCAACTGAGCACTAGCATGTATTCATCCTTCTCTGCTTCATGACTGAGGATGCAATTACCAGCTCCATATTGAAGCTCCTGCTGCCATGACCTCCTTGTCATGACAGACTGTAGCTTTTCACATTTAAGTTATTCTTGTTGGGTATTTTATCACAGCAACAGGCAAAGCAACCAAGAAAGATATGTGTTTTGAAAATTAATGAATAATTAATTCTCCTTGTGCCCAGTCTTAGTAACAATTCTAGGTTATGAGCCACACTTTTTGTTTTGAGAATAGATAAGAACTTTGGGGAGTGGGTAAGTTGAGGCCACATAGCAGATATTGAAGCTCCTTTCATCAACCCTTTCCTGGATATCTGTGAGAAAAAATGACTTTCTGAAGATATTTCAAGGTATTAACTTGGTCTCTTTTTAGACTGCACCAGTAAGGATATGTTCGTATACTGTGTGCCTTTAATTTCTGGGATTTTGAAAAACCAGGCTGGTGTCCTAAGTTAATAGCTGATTGGGAAATAGCAAAATTCAAGACCACTGAGGCTGGAGAAATGACCCAGTGGTTAAGAGTTTTGCTAAACACCCACATTTGATTTCTCAGAACCCATGTTAAGTGGTTCACACTAGCAGTAACTCTAGATCCAGAGGATTTGACACCTCTGGGCCCCTTCAGACACCTGCACTCCTGGGCACACACCCACACATAGATATCCATGATTACACAAAATTAAAGATAAAATAATTTTAAAAAATCTAAGCCAAGATCAGAATATGGCTCTGTGTCAGTTAAGGAAAGGTTCAGAGCTACTGCTCGATTTCTACATAGGCATATAATATGCCAGTCAGTGGGATCAAGATAAAAAGGCATCTGAATTTTCAAAACCCTGAGGAGTCAAGCATTTCCTTTAAGTGGGATAAGCAACAACCATTTAGCTGTGTGTGTCATTCCTTGCATCACTATGTTTCCAAGGCAACGGGATTATCAGAGAGACTAGGAGAGTCTGCATTGCTTATAAACTGTGTTATCAGGAGTAGCTCCTGCCCTAACACAGCCTTTGAAAGCACGATTGTGCTTTTATTTTTCTTAAACGCCTTTAACCCAGGTCTGCACTTTCCATTGCTGCTCTGACTCAAATAATTATTTAGGAATAAACCAGATTGAGCAATCTTGTCCCTAATAGCTATGGCTTGCATTGGCAGAGGTTACTATTTTGGCAGAGGTTGACCCTCCCATCCCCCAAGCCCTTCAGCTGAAGAAAGAAGAGTAACACTAGAATAACAGAGATCAACATATTTACAGGAATTAAGTGCAGGTACAGTTGTGTCCAAGAGGTTAGCCTTCCAGATCCTTCTGGAAGGTAAGCCTTGAATCTTCTGCAAAGGAAAATTTCATGTTCACTTGGAAATATCTGGATGATTTCAAGTTCTTGTTCAACAGAAAACCATACCCAGATCCCAGCTTTAAGAAAGAAATGGCCTAGAAAATGAATGTGGATCCAAGAATACTGCGTGAAGGTTTGGCTTAAGACTCACTGAGCAAAACTCAAGAAAGCCAAATGAAACAGTCAACCAAAATAAGAAGCAGTTAGCCTAATGTAGGGCCTTCTGTAAAGGACAAAAAGACTACCTGCTAGCATCTGCCCCATGGCCCAATTTTTACAAACCATGAGACATTCTCATTCCAATTCCATGTATGGTCTATTCTTCAAGGTCGCAAAGACAACTGTGGGGACCATAAAATTAGTCAATGTAGGCTGCTGCCAACACCTTGATGAGTACTGTGTCCATCCCATTTTGAGACCTCAAGACTACTCTTCAGGCTTCACATCCACTTCTTTTGCCTCTGTACCTGGATGAAGGAGAGAGGAAATACACAGACGATCTCTCTCTCTCTCTCTCTCTCTCTCTCTCTCTCTCTCTCTCTCTCTCTCTCTCTCACACACACACACACACACACACACACACACACACACACACACTTCTTTGATTGGTTTTGATTTTGAGTTTAGGGGTTTTGTTTACAGACAAGATTCTTGCCATGTAGGACTTGCTAGCCTGATACTCACTATGTAGCCTAGGCTGGCTTCAAACTCATCATAATGCTCATACATTACCTTGTGAGTCCAAAATTATAGGCTTTTAAAGTCATTTTAAGTTTGGTAATCCAGAAGACTGAACTCAGTGTCTAATGTGTTAAGGAGGTCATTTAAGCTATATCCTCTCAACCCTGCCTCCTTGTCTTGCCTGGTGACAGAGATTTTGCCTAGGGGCTTACTTGTCCTGAATACATGATACCACTCACCTCTGTCCCCAAAACAATCTTTTAGTTTAGTTTTGTTTTTATGACAAGGTCTATCTATATGGCCCTGGCTTTCCTGGGATGCTCTGTGTGAACAATGTTGACCTCACTCTTCTAGTAATCTTTTGGTTTCTGTCTTCTGAGGGCTGGGATTGCAGGCCTGTGGTGATATAATGTGTACCCTAATAAAATTTGCCTGAAAATCAGAGAACAGAACAAGCCACTAGATTAAATATAGAATCCAGGCAGTGGTGGCACACACTTTTAATCCTAGCACTCAGGAGGCAGAAATCCATCTGGATCACTGTGAGTTCAAAGCCATCCTGGACTACATGAGATTAATTCAGTCTAGGAGAGAAACAGAGCCAGCCACTGATGGCATATACCTTTAATCCCAGTACTTTGGAAGCACGCATGTCTTTAATGACTGGGCAGAGAAAGGTATATAAGGCATGAGGAGACAGGAACTAAAGCTTTTTCAGGCTTAGGAGTCATAGAAGATATAGCAGTGGCTTGTTCCTTTGTCTCCCTAATCTTCAGGCAAAGTTTATTAGGCTACACAAAATGTTACCACACAGGCCTGCACCACAACTCTTGATATTTCTTGTCAGGGACCAGCCCCGACTTGTCAAAGGGTTCTTGAATGGAAGAATGAGAAATTGAGAAATAATAGGAAGAAATATAGACGAAGATGAAGAAAAAGAGACACAGCATAGCTTCAGGATGCCCCTGGGTCAATACCCAATTGCCTCAAGTTTATTTCTAATGGGCTTTTTATACACCAGCAAGGGGAGAGGCAAAAGACCTCCCTCTTTCAAAGTCAAGGTACAAAGTACAAACAAGTGTAGACTCTTTCTTAATTCTCTAAACACCTGGTAACCATGTCTTACAACAAAGCATCTTGTAATTATGCCTTGAAGCATAAGACACCTGGTAACCATGCATTTGACCAAAGCATCCTATTATGCAGCCTTGGAGAGCAACATAAACTCTGACTTTCTGACCTTGAGTCAAAATAGAAACAAATCACAAGTTGGAATCTTTGTGGGTTCCCACAATTTCTTTTTCACTTTTTTTCCTCCTTGGGCACTGTTGGAGATAAAACCCAGGGCCTTGCTCAAGCTAAGCAAGCTCACTGTAACTGAGATATACCCTCTCTCAATTCTCATGCTGAGAAGTTTATCTAAAGGAAATCATAGGCTTAGAAACTGTCTCACAATTCTAGACCCTGTGTCATTTCCTTGTTTCTCTTCCTTCCAGTCAAGAAGGAAAACTCTGCAAGTTCCCTTATCTGACAAAAGTCCAGAACCACCAAAGATCTCTGACCCCTTTTCAACATGTTCATCAACTTGACTAAACTTGTGCCAAGAGAAAAATTGTTACCAACCATGGTCCTCTAGTTTGGTCTTAAAAGCATCATTCACAAGCTGGACACAGCAGCACATACCTGTAGTCCCATTTCAGGAGGCTGAGGAGGAAAAATTATTGCAAGGTTCAAAAAATACTGCTCTACATTGTGAGTTTTGGGTTAGCCAGGAATGAGACTTTGTTTCAAACAATAAAGAATAATAAAAAAGAAGAATTTACAGACCAGTTGCATCTGTTCTATGAGCTGCATCCATGCCAGTGTATGCTTTCCAAGCCCACTATGTTCCTTGAAAATCCTCACTATTCTCCTGAAATTCCTTAATCTCCTATGTAGGTAGATACATATCTAAATTCTGGACTGTACTGGGCTAGTAAATAACCTCAAAACAGTGATTTCCCCCACCACTCATATTAATGACTTTGTATGCCTTTGAAATAAAATTTTAAAAGAGAAGAGACCAGACGATATACTACATGGACCATTGTTGTATCATCTTTTCCCTCCCCTTTTCTCCCTCTATTCAACATCAGACCAAGAAAAATCAATACTATTGGTGGCTTGATTCCTTGTGAGGGAAAATATTGACGGACTGTTTTATTTCATTGCATTGGCCTTCGCCTTCCAAAACCAGTATCCCCTCCTAATCAATAAAGAAAGCAGTTCATTCCACTACAGTGAATTTAAGACATCTTATTTTGGACTATCCCAGTGTCAGCTTTTGGTTCTTCCAACCCATTCTTCCTAAAGTAACCAAAGGAACTTTTTAAGTTGCTAAAACAATTTACTTTTCCCTGTTCTTAAATGTTTCCAGTGTTAGCACTGGAGCAAGAGCTCAACATAGAAGACCACTTGCTACTTAGAGGACCCAAGTTCAGTTCCTAGCACCCAAATCGATTGTTTTACATCCACCTGAAACTCCAGCCCTAGGAAATTTGGGGCTCTTTTTTGGCCTGCGTGAGCACCTGCACACACATGACATGTATTTACACACATACACACAGACACAAACACGCACATAAATAAAAATAATAAATAATTTTAAACTATCATATGTAATGATATTTTATTTGTGTACTCCAATACAGCTTATCTGAGGATCAGAGGAAAAAGCCAGCCACTATATTAAACATAGAGATCAGGCAGTGGTAGCATATGCCTTTAATCTTAGCATTTGGGAGGCAGAGATTCATCTGGGTCTCTGTGAGTTCAAGGCTACACTGGGAACAGAGCCAGGCATGGTGGCACATGCCTTTAATCCCAGCACTAATTAACCATAGAGGTCTGGAGGTCTGTACAGACAGACAGGAAGTGATAGAGCCGGGCAGAAAGAGAAAGTGATGAAGCTGGGTGGAGAAAGGAAGTAAGATGGCTGTAGTTGTAATTTATAAACAAAAAAGAAACACACAAATCCAAGTAAAGAGAAAAGCCAAAGAGGTCAGAGCTAAGAGCCTTAACCACTTTCAGTTAGCTAGTCTCTCCCTGAAGCAACGACTCCCAGCTCAAAATGGGGGTTGTCCTCTTATAGAATTCTGTTCTGCCTTCTCATTGGTTGTAAACCCAACTGCCTAACTGCCTCATCACTACTCTGGCTATGGCTTGCTAATAGCTCTGACCCCTAGGCAACTTTATTTATTAATATATAACATTTTAATACAAAAGAAAATATCACCATATTTCCCCTTTTCTATTTTAATAAAAGAAAAACGCTTATAACTAACATAAGAAAAACTATATACAGAAGTACAATAACTATATACAATATATACAAGTAATAACTACCTAAACAATATCTAGTCTATTTTTATTTAACAAATTCAGAGAAAATAATTCTATTATCTACCCTAGTGTATCTAATTCACTTTCTATCCTAATTAATCTTCAACTATGACTAAATAATCTTCAACTCCTTCAGAGACCCAAGAAGGAAATAACATTACCTAACAAAAATAAAAACTTCCAAAAAAAATTGTGAGTTGATAGAAACAGCCAGCCGCCTGGACAGTCACCTGAGGTTTCTCCGCAGAGTTGGGGCATCATCTTCAACCTATAGGCTTAGTGTATCTGACAGACTTATTTGAGAAGTAGGATGTACACAAGGTCAACAGTTCGACCTCACCTTGGGTGAGAGCAGTCCATGTACCAGAAACACCTGAATTCCATAAGTGTCATGTCATGATTCAGGATTATAAATTCTGGAAATTGTTGATGGTTTTTTAATTCAGCTGTCCATTCTTCTTGACCGTGTATATGTGGCTTCATCTCAGCATCCCGTACTTCTCCACATCCCTCTATTAAATGTCAGTCTGCTATTGAGAGGCGTGAGCTTACTCTTCAAGAATAACTGTTTCAGCTGCTGGTCCATTGCACATCAGAAGCCATCGGCCCACTGCCTGTTTAGCTGCCTTCAAAGAAAAAGGCACTGTACCTTTTCCAGATTGCGAAGGCCACTTCAGGGATGGTGCCATATTGTCCTGGCCTCAGAAGATGCCTTTTGATAAAGCCATAACCATACTTGTTTTGGCAAGAATCGGTAGTTCTCTGTTTCATTTCTGTCTGTCCATTCTGTCCGGTTGTCAGCAGTTGATTCAAGGATACTTTGTTGTCCAGTGGCCAATTTTTGCCACAATGAAAGTTAACTCCATATGCAGTTTCTTCAATGCCCATATTCTCTCTGAAGTAGATTGGTATTGCCAGGAGCCGACATGTTTCATAGTTATAACAAAAAAGATTTTCTAAGTTATTAAAACATTTTAAATGCCATATTCTGTAGATCTCCGAAGGATTTGAAGGTGACCTGTCTATCCAAAATATATCTGCTCTATCTTGAAAACATACCTAATATGACTACAAATTTTCTTATAATGTCTAACCACTAACTTTAATTTCTTTATATCCTAATAGTTGGTAACGATAACATTCAAGAATCAAAAAATTGTATTACATTGTTAAATGAACGATATAAATACAGTTAGAAATATATATATAGCATTTTCTAACAATATCAATTTCAATATATATAATTTGTATACAACATAAAACAATCCAATCCAATGTAAAGTATTTAAAACTAGTAACTGTCTTTTTCTTTTTTCTTTTCCTTTTTCCGTTTTTTTTATATATATATATATAAACAAGAACCGTAAATCTAAACTCCTTTGCTTAGCCCTTTTCTTAACCCTTGATAACCAGTTGTAACAAACCCCCTCTAAACAATGAAAATTATCTCATACCTAAAACCCATTAAAAGACCAAAAAACCACCCGTCCCACACCACCTCTTTGGGAATGTGGGATACCAAAGTTCAGGATTTATTTCATGTCCTTATTCAAGTAGTCTTTGGGACTGGATCATCTCAGTCAGCCCTCTCAAAATTGTTCTAAGCACTTTGTAGTTCAAAGCTGATCTGTAGATGATGTTTGTCAGCTTAGTGATGTCACTATTGTCCACGTGGAATTGTTGTTGTTGTGGGGCCCCATTTTCTTCCTGGAGACTCCAGTTGATGCCAGGCCTGGCCGTTATTTCCTGCAGAAAACTGATAAAAGACTCGAACACAAAGACATACATACAGATAATATTCATACCTTAAGAAAAGTTTAAAGAATCAGAATAGAATCAAGGAGTTGAGATTAGTAATAGAATAGTCCCTTAATTAATTTTGCTTTCTTCTGTCCCATAGCAGAAGATGGCCCTTCTGGCATGATACAGGGAGTTTGCATTTTCCTTTTAACAAACATGCTTGAGTTTAAAGAAGGAGAGGGCCATTCTCCAACTCCAAAGTCAGCCTTAAATTATAATTGAACTGGGACTATTAGAAGATGAATAGTGTTAAATTTC
>CABHPH010098607.1:0-10079 GCA_902168325.1 Peromyscus nudipes | reverse complement strand
GTGTGTTAATGAGAGGGGGGTTATTAGAGTGGCTTACAAGGTATGGTCCTCCTAGTCCAACAATTGCTGTCTACCAACAGCAAGTCCAAGAATCCTGTAGTTGTTCAGTCCACAAGACTAGATGTCTCAGCTGGTCTTCAGTGTACAGCAGAATCTTGAAGAGGTGGGCTCTAATGCCCGTGAAGGAATGGACTTCAGCTAGAGCATGGGCAAGCTGGTAAAGAACAAAGGCGGCTTTCTTCCTTGTCCTTTATATATGAGAAGGTATGCCTCAGATTAGAGGGGGGGGGGTCTTCTGACCTCAGGTGATGTAGATTTAAGGTGGGTCTTCCTACTTCAAATGGTCCAATTAACGAAAAAAATCCCTCACAGGTGTGTCCAGTGACTTGGGTTTTTAGTTAATTCCAGATGTATGTAGTAAAGTTGACAACCGAGAATAGGCATTACAGGGAACATGGGAAGATAGGCAGAGGGTTAATAAAAACAGATATGCAGAATGAGGAAGTACAAAAAGCTAACATACACAATGAAGACCAAGAGCAATAAAGCTGCACTGTATACACGGGATTCATGTTTGACGAGGTTTTACCTCCTCTTGCCACAAAAACAAAATAGCATGTATCTAGGTGGGATGTTCTCAGTGAAGAATCCATTTACAAGCTCATTCCTGGTGTTGGAGGAACGCATCCCCACATGGAATGGGAGAAAGGTTCTACTTCCTTGCTGATTGCTAGCTGGGAACTTCTTTACGGTCCTTAGGCTCCTAGCATCCTCATATGTTTTCTGTCTCCTGCTCCAAATGTCCAACTCCTCTACTTCTACTTCTCCTGCGCTAGCTGTAGAAAGCTGGGGACTTGCTTAGCGTGGTTGAGGACTTAGGTTCAATCCCCAGTGCTGTAAAAAAATAAATAAAATAGAGTCATGATTGAAGATATTAAAGGAATATAACCTTAACAATACCTATAAAATTGTGTTTCCCATATAATATGGTTAGTTCCAGTGATTAAGGCATGAGCATCCTTGAAAGCCTATATCTACTTCGCTGCCTGGAGCTTGAAAAACAGCACCAGAAAACAACAGCTTCTTTGTTTCGTTATTTAACCAAGTGGAAATTTCTCAGAGTCTAACTTCCTTCTTACAGGCGTCACAACTGTGTTATTAAACAAGATGCGTCGTACCGTGATGTTTGATGACCCAGATTTCTTGTGTGACACGGGGTCAGTGTACCCTTTCCCAGGAGAGAAAGTACAAAAGAACATTTTTAAAAATGCAGTGTTTCTTGACTTTTATTTTGCCCAAAGCAAACTGAAAGCAAACTGTAACAATGCCTAATTTTTCCTGAGTGTTTCTATAAAAAAATTCTTTATTATGGATATTAAAAAAACATATAGTTTCAAAAGGTAGATGCTTAAGTTATCTGCAAATAAAGGATTAAAGAAAATATGTAGCATAACCATCCTTAACTCCGAAATTCTATTTGATTGACCTGTTTATCCCTGTTAGGTCTTCTGGTAAGTATCTGATAATGTGTCACATTGTCATTACACAATGTACTTCTTACAGATGACAAGGGTGTCCTGCCACTTAGAAGGGAGTTATAGTATGGAAATCACATTAAAGCCGGGAGTGGGGGCACAAAAGTGACATGGAGTAGCTTCTACATAGGTTGGAGACAAAGAGTAATGATTTTAAATTATCACCTAGGAAACCAGAGGTATAATTTAAAAAAAATATTTCATCATCAAGGCTAGTTAGAGCTTAGTACTAAGATTAAAAACAATTCCTTCATCTCAAAGGCATCAAGAAAGTCACAGAGAACAGAGAGAGCAGAGCAGCAGGCAAGGCAGGCCCTGCTAGGTTCTCACAGTGCAGAGGAGGCTGAGGGAGAGGTCAGCCCATGGAAGAGGCGAGGCTGCTGGGGCACATCCATACTGTTCACCCTGTCACACACAAGTGACAATGCACATTATGGCTGCAAATGCCACGTCTCCACTGAGTACAGACTGAAAATACACATGTCTTTGAAGACTCATATGATTTTCTAACTCACAGGGAAGATCTACTAACCCAGGCCCTCGGTAGATGCTTTTGTACCAGCTGCTAAGACAGAAACAGTCCCAGGGAAGTTATTTCAGACACTTCAGCATAAACAACAGTAATACTTCCACAAGCCTAACCAAGCCATTTCTCTAAGGCTTATCATTGCATATAGTCAGAAATCCCACGGAAAGCACATAACCTTTCCTTGGGTAGATATAGACTTGTTCTTTGTATTAAAGGCATCATAGCTATCTGCTGTCTCCCTCCAGTGACCCTTTGGCACAAGGTTGGTGGAAGGTGAAGCCACTACTATTTCTCCAGCTATGACGCCGACCATGTTCATTTCACTCTGGTTAGAGAAATAGTCAGTCAATCCCGATGACAGTTCCCATCCTGAGTTGCTCTTCATTGTTTGTAAGTTCTAGAGAGTTCAGTGTCTGTTGTTGGAAGACAGAGTTTGCAGCAGCTGTCAAGACCAATGCCAAAGATAAAGTGATTCCATAGACACTTAACATTAGGGTGGGGAAGAGCACAGAGTTCCTGTAGTCAGCCACTCCTACCCACGGACTCTAGGTTCTAACAAAGGGGCCGTGCACCAGGAGGTGCAGCAAGCCTCGCTGCTCTATGCTCTTCACTTTCTGTCTCGTTCAGAATATGAAACTGAGAGGTGCCAATGTTAAGTCACAGCTGGGACAGAAGCCAGGGGGCAATCAAAGGAAAAAGAAAAGAAAGAAGATACCTGTTCACCGTACTTCTGGACCCATTCCTATTGTCCTGCCTTCCTCTTGAGCTCTCCTGACTTCATTTAACAAGACATAAATGCTCAGGTTAGCCTTTTCTTCAGGCAGGTTTCCAATCACATCTGCAACTTTCTTCTTAAATACAACCACGCACACATAAATATAAGTTGTTTTCTTTTCTGATATATTATATCTGATCATTTGTGAGGATCTAGCAAAAAAGTCATTATTCCTTCCTCAAAGAAGAGAGCAATCCTACTAAGTGTTATTAGAAACAGCCTAGTTTATAATCAGCTACGCATCAGAAACATAAATTATAGGTTCCTGGGTCTTGGACCTGAATTCTTATTTATGCGTTTATATTTAAATGGTGCTGGGCTTTGAACCCAAAACATCATACATATTAAGAAAGTACTCTACTATTGAAGGGCAGCCTGAGCTCTAGTTTTAGAATCTTTAATGTAGACCACATTCTCCAGGAAATGCAGGTGTTAAGGCAGGCTGAAGGACTTCTACTCTGAGGTACACAGGCAAGAACAAATCCATAAACCCTTTCAATTACAGCTAAACATCATCATTATTAATGATAGAACCCTGCTTCTATCAAGTGCTCTGTTAATTGGCCATCTGATTCCCACTCCTGACTATCTCCTGCTTCCTACTCAGTCTCATCTTCTTCCACTAATATACAAAGTGACCTGATGAACTCTATTAGACTGGGCGGTCAGAAGAGGGGACAAAGAAGATTTTGCTCTCCTGAGAAATAAAAGTGACTGACCTCTGAAATCCATTCTCAGTTAAAGCATGGACTATCTGAGCTCATAATTTATTAAGAGAAAGTACTGGCCAGTCTCAGGGAAGACGACAATGTGGCCTGTGTAAGACTGAGCCCATGAAGGGTATATAAACCCCCTCTTTTCAGGAAGATTGTAGTTGGGTAGTGAGGAGAGGAATTATCCTCCCCATTTATATTTCTGCTTCTGGCTTTCCCCCTATGGTGGCATTGTCAGCTGCCATTTTTTTTTTTGAAATTCAGATTAAAATGACAGCATTAGAAAGAAATAAAAGAATTGAAGTCATGATTACTCCTTCCAACACTATTCTGGGAGACTTAAAGAAATGAAACTGAGGAACTCCTAGCATTTCAAACAAAATTACCTGAGCCTCTAATGGCCAGCCTGCTCTTGGGCTAGGGTTAATTTTGTCTAGAGGATGTTAAGCATGGGGCAAACTATTCTGTTTCCTCCAAAGGCTGCTGAATGATCCAGCATGTTTGAACAATGAGGCACCTGTGGGCTGTTCTTTTTAATTAAAAACTCCTTAATGGGATGGACTTTCAGGCACTTATTTGTTGTAAATGCGAGAATTTGGTCCACCTCATTTTCCGAAGTCCAATTTGAAAATTATGTTTAAAAATAGCCTCCTGGTTTGAGAACACAATGAGAAATTCACAGCAATCTGTGAAGGATGGATTTATAGGTTGTTCAGATTCAAGAGGAAGCAAGATTGCAATTTATCTGTCCTGCAGATGATGTGTGCAAGCAGCTGGAGTTTAAAGAGGAATTCTGGGAAGGCAGAGGAAGGTCAAACAAGGACTGTCATACCAGCAGACCTTTGGTCATCAGAGCTGGGAGTGAGTTAGGAGGGGATGAGAGGGGAAGCAGTCAGAAAGCTGGACAGGAAAATGCAGCAAGAGCAGGTGTTAATCAGTTAGTGAGATGTCAAGCTCAGCTGTGGTTTGTTTGTTTGATGGTTTGTTTTTGAGACTTTGAGCCTGATAACACTTTCAGAATGTTCCTTATGAGGGCTAAACAAGGACTATGAAAAATTTCAATGCATGTGTCTCACATTCCCCTCAACATAGATACAGGGTCCCTGCCCCAAGGAGCTGGTGAACAGAGACCATTTCACAAGAAGTAGCTGCTATCCACTGAAGCTTCCTCCACACCAGAATTTGCTGGTGGGTCTGTTACATCTGTGTCCCTGTGGGAGAGAGAACCTAAGGGAGGGCAGGTTTATTTTCACTCATGGTTCCAGAAGCTCAGTCATTAAGGTTGTGGGAAGGCATAGTGGGGATCCTGGGATTGTGGGAGTTTGCAATAATAAATGCTCACATGGTACAGACCAGGAAGTGGAAAATTTGTGCTGGAACCAGGCATTCAAAGTCCTGCCCCTAGTGATATACTTCCTCCAGCCAGGCCCTGCCTCCAAACATAAGCCAGTGGCATCAGATTCAAATCATACCACGGTAACGTGGAAACAAGGATAAAGATTGGTTCATAGAAAATACAACATCCAGGTCATTCCCAACAGAAGTCACTATTACTACATTAAAGATGGCCTTATTTAGTTTTCTGTTGCTGTGATAAAGCAGCACGACTAAAAGCAACCTGGGGAGGTTAGGGCTTGTTTTATTTTATAGTTTGTAGTGCACCATCCAGGTGCATCAGATCAGGAACGCAAGGCAGGAATCCAGAGTCAGCATTAGATGCAGAGTCCATGGAGGAACATTACTTACTGGCTTGCTCCTCCTGGCTTGCTCAGCATGCTTTCTTGTATCACCCAAGACCACTGGCCCATGGGTGGCAACATCCATACTAAACTGAGCCTTCTCATATCAATCATCAACCAAGAAAATGTGCCACTGGTTTGCCTACAGGCCAGTCTAGTGGAGGCATTTTTCTCAACTGAGTTTCCCTCTTCCAAGATGCTAGCATGTCAAACAGATACAAAACTAGTCATCACAAAGGTGTGTGTGTGTCTTCTATTGACAAAATCTTATCAACTATATATTTAAAAGTGTCAAGCCAGGTGGTGGTGGCATACGCCTTTAATCCCAGCACTCAAGGAAGCAGAGCCAGGCAGATCTCTGTGAGTTCGAGGCCAGCCTGGTCTACAGAGTGAGTTCCAGGAAAGGCACCATAGCTACACAGAGAAACTCTGTCTCGAAAAACAAACAGACAAAAAAAGTGTCATTTACTCAACTGTTCTACCATTGTTTAAGCTATGGAGGACTTTAATCAATAATAATCAGTTTACATTTTCTGTTTCATTTATTCATTCAACACATTTTTTTAAGATTTTATTTTTAATTGTGTGTGTGTGTGTGTGTGTGTGTGTGTGTGTGTGTGCGCGCGCGCGCGAGCACGCATGTATAAGCATAGGTGCCTGTGAAGCCCAAAAGAGGGCATCAGATCCCTTGGAGCTGGGGTTACAAGTGGTTGTGAGCCACATTTCCTGGGATCTGAAAGCCTAACCTTAAGTCCTTTACAAGACAGTAAGTCATCTTGACAACCGAGCAATCTTTCTAGCTCTTCGTTCAACACATTGTTTTTTATTATTTTATTTATTGTGTGTGGGGTTGAAGACACTTGCACACATGATATATGTGCAGAAGTCAGAGGAGAATTTGCCAAAGTGGGTTCTCTTCTTCTACCATGTGGGTCCTGGGTATTGAGCTTAGTTCATCAGGCTTAGTGGCAGGTGCCTTTTTTTTTTTAACCAAGCCACCTTGCTGGTCCCATTTAACATGTTTAAGGAACATAAATTATTTTCTATTCCTACAAAGCTGTTGGATTCTAAGGATACAGAAAATAAAAACGATTCCTGTATTAATAGAGCTAATAATTTAGTGATGGAGGAGGACATTAAGTTAATAACTAAGAGAAATATGTAATTCAAATTATGACATTAATCAGGATGAGGTAAATTATGTGGTGACCACAAACAATCTCAATATCTCATTGCTTTGTAGCAGAGGTATAGTATACAAGGTATAATCATGTGACTCTCCAGGGAAGACAGTAATTGCTTTCCTAATGGCAACTCAATATATACTTATTGGAAGGTAAAAGAAAATGGAAGTGTTTGGCTACATGAGGTAAAGAAGGGGGTGATTTACCAATGTTCATGAAAGGTGATCCGTTCATTCAAATATGAAATGTTATGATTTTAGGCAGACGGGATGTTATGGGTGTTACAGAAGAATCTAGATTAGTTTTTAGAAGCATTGAATTTTGAGGTTTATTTAAGACTGGTGAGTACATGATACACACACATGTCCATGTGGGTGACCCAGACTAAAAAATGAAATAAAACAAAAACAAAACAAAAGACATGATAGTTGGAAGAGGACTTGCAGGGAGGAGTGGGGGGGTGCGGAGGTATGAGGAGGATAAGAGAGGGTGAGTGGTGAATGAGACCAGAATGTATTATATCTATGTATGAATTTAGTGACAGACAGAAGCTGTATCTTGAGTGTGCTGAAGGAAAGTAATAGGCCACTATGTAAAGATGACAAACCAGTATGGGGAAGTTGGGGAATATGGCTCAGAGGGAGAGAATGCTTTCTGTGCAAACATGCAGACCTGAGTTTGATTCCCCAGAACCTACATTCAAAAGCTGAGAAAGGCCCTGTGGGTGCCATGTTGTGGGGACAGAGACAGGAGGATGAATGGGACTGGCTGGCTGCCAGCCTAGCACCGGGTTATGTGAGAGACCCTATCTAGAGAGAATGAGGTGGAGAGTGATAAAGCAGGATGAATGATGTCCTCCTATGGGCTCCACATGTGTCCAACCCACCACCACTCTTTTTCTTGAACCAATTAGTTGACCCAAGGGGAGGCTTGACTGAAGCTCAGCCAGTTAGGACTGCTCCTGTGAATCTGCAGAGCAGTCCAGCTGTCCTGTAGAGTAGACACGACCTTGGGTGCTGTGAGCAGGGGCCATTGCTCCTGCCAAGTAGAATGGGTGAAAATCTGGTCTACAGCAAGAGGGAGTAAATCAGTTATACAGAGAAGAAGAAAGTGTTCCTAAACCATAGACTAGCTAGAATCACATCCTTGTCTTCTATGAGATAACCCATTAAAAAGAATATTTAAGCATTAAGTTTTCATTAATTCAAGCTGCTTTCTGCTTCTTACAGTTAAGAATCATAATAGTGACTGGTATATAATAAATAGAAGGCACTGTTTTATGAGGAAGTGAATATGCAGAGAGGTTGAATTCTATGGCACACAGATTTAGAGCGCCACTGCTGGGCCTGAAGCTGGAATGCAGGTCATCTGACAGCAGAGCATATGACCTTGGACATTTAGTCTACAGTATTCTGGTTTGAATCTAAAGGATCCCTCTACAGGCTCATGTTTTGAATGTTCAAGCCCCAGTTCATGGCATGAATTTGAAGGCCATGGAACCTTCTGGAAATGAACATTGGCTAGCATAAGTATGTCCCTAGAGGAGACCGTCTGAAGCTTATGTCCAACTGTGGATAAGCTGCTCTGTTTCTCATATGCCTCCATGAGAAGACCAGATTGCTGGCCAAAGCTCCAGGGACCACAACATGAGCTGCTCTTTTGACCATTGTGGACTGAAATCCTCTAAAGCAACAGTTCTCAATCTGTGGGTCACAACCCCTTGGGGGGGGGGTCAAATGACCCTTTTAAAGGGGTCACATGTCAAATATCGTTCATATCAGTTATTTACACTGTAATCCATAACAGTAGCAAAATTATAGTTATGAAGTAGCAATGAAAATAATTTTATGGTTGAGGTCACCACAACGTGAGGAACTGTACTAAAGGGTCACAACCTTAGTAAGGATGAGAACCACTGCAAAACCACGAAGCAACATAAGCTGCCTCCCCACCCCTAGGTGTCTCTGTCAGGTATTCTATCACAGCCATGAGAGATAACTAATACAGAAGCTTGCCTATTCAAGTGGAATCTGGCAAAAATGTAGCTGCCAGCTGGGTGATAGGAAGAATCAAACTGTCAGTTCTATTAACTCCAGTTCAAAAACCCCATGTATTTTGTAGTGTCTTAATGATGATGTCTGTTTCCACAAATTTCTCTCAAAATTGAAGGTGATCTGTAAACATCAGACATTAGGGAGTATATAACTCATACCAAATAAATCCTCATGATCTAAAATGCATTATAAAAATATCAACAGTGTTGCTTCTTATATGAAAAAATAATTCTTTATTCAATACTTCTTTCACTCAACTAACATTATCACTTTTGATACTATATTTCATTACATAGAAAAATACTGACTTTGTGGTTTGGAATGGAATATTCCCCTAGACTCATAGACTGAAGACCTGGTCCTTACTCACAGTGGATTCCCCAGGTAAGAACCTTATTAATGGACTAAGAGAACATTCAATGTAGAGACTCAATTTATTAGTCCATTGATGAGGTTCTTACCTGGGGAGGAATTGGGTCACTAGGGTTATGCTTTGAAGGGTGTATCATATCCCTGTCCCCCTCTTCCTTCCTCCCTCTACCATTCTCTCCATCTTTCACTCTTTCTCTTCCTTGTCCACTATGAGGTGAGTCACCTTGCATTCTGCATGTTGTCTGTCCAGAAGCAATGGAACCGAGGGACCATTGATTGGAACCTCTGAAGCCACATGCCAAAGCAAGTCATTCTTCCCTTAGGCCTTTCTCTGATGTAACAGCAATGAGAAGCTGACTGACACCCTTCCTGATGAAGAGAGTTAGTGGTGTCATGTCCACCCTCTCCTCCTACTGAAATAGTCACATCACACACAAAAGGGGCAATTACAGGGTTGCTGGAAATGGAAATGCTGATCAATAACATGCCAGATGTACTAAACAGGCATTAATAGAACATCAATCAATTTCTGCTACTGATCAAGGGGCAGAGAAACCCCTTCAAGGTTTAGTCATCTCAGGGTAAGTCATCACAGGTTTAGCGATTTCATTGGTTAAAATGGGGAAAGGCATCAATTAATGTGACTTATATTTGCAGCAGCTGGGATCCCTTCTCACTCATTTGTACCAATAAAAAGTATGTTGTAGATGTAACCAACCGTCTTATAAATAAGAAACACAGAACCAATGCAAAGAAGAAAGCCAAGAGGTCAGAGCTAAGAGCTAAAACCTTACCCTTCCTCCTGCAGTGGTCCTACCTCTCCGAAGGAGCCGCTACTTCCTGTGTTAAAGTCTTTATATAGTCTCTGTTCTGCCTTCTCATTGGTTGTAAACCCAACCACAGGACTGCCTCATCACGGCCTGTCTGTATAGACCTCCAGGTGTTCTGTGGTTGGTATTGAGATTAAAGGCATGTGTATCCAATGCTGGCTGTATTCCTGAACATACAGAGACTTACCTAGCTTTGTCTACCAAGTGCTGTGATCACAAGCGTACACCACCACTGCCCTGCTTTCCTATGGCTTGCTAATAGCTCTGACCCCCAGGCAACTTTATTTATTAACATACAATTAACATTTTGGTACAAAAGAAAAATATCACCATAGTATGTTTTTTTTT
>CABHPH010098602.1:0-12601 GCA_902168325.1 Peromyscus nudipes | reverse complement strand
TAAAATGAAAATACTCAGCTTAGTTACTTCAATGATTATTCATTATAAGCTTGATAAAAATGGCCTTTGAACTGCCCAGATTGGAAAAAAAATCTAAATAAAACAGAAACAGAAACAGAGTACATTAGATAGACATACTAGGAAAATATGTGTTAGAAGATATGTTTATAAAATTATGTAAATGTGGAAACATTAAAAATATGATTAGCACATTTTAAACTCAATATTTTTATATATTTTAGTTCATTTTTAAAGCAATGCACATAAACTGCCAAATATTTTGTTTGGTGCAATTTGTCTAAAAGTTAAAATAACAAAATAAGAAATTGATACCATTTTCAAAATGCTCTAAACAGATAAATGAATAATAAAAATTTGGTCTATAAATGCAATGGACTACTATTCAACCTTAAAGAGAAATGAAGTCATGGAATTTGTAGGTGCATGGGTGGACCTATAAAGATTATACTGAGTGAGGTCACCCAGACCCAGAAACACCAACGACACACATTCTCTCTCTTCTCCTGTGCCAAGCACCGTATCCTCAGATGTGAATATACAACATGAAAACCAGGAATGTGAAAATGGACCTCAGGTGGGCACAAGGCTTGAGAGTGGAATGACAGCGTATAGATGGTATAAAGTGGGAAATGGGGGAATGGGAAGAGGGCTCCCACTGAAAAGAAGGGGGGAAGTGCAAAAAGGAGAAAGGAAGATGAGGAACAAATAACACTCAAGTTGTGTGATGAATCCTCAAGGAATCACATCAGTTTAGATTTACCTAAAATTATACACAATACATGAAAGTATACTTGTATACATACATATACACACATATAAATACATATATATGTCACTTAATACAATGTCCACATGTATGTGTATATTCATGTATATAATACTCATGCATAGATACCCATACAGACAAACACACACACACATAGGACATTAAAGCCACTTGGGCTGACAATGTGATAATTTTCCCCACAACAGCCAGAGATTAATAAAAATAAATCTAGTACCAGGTAAAAAACAAACAAACATACAAACAAACTCCATCCTTTTTGAACGGTCCTTTTGAACCATGGGCAAGTAAGGAGTTACTAGGAGGAGATTCAGCCTTTCCCAAGGAAGAGCCTTCTCATGGGTTGTACAATACAGAATGGGTAGCCCTGAAACAATATACACACAAACAACAAAGATGGATAAAGTAAGTTGTATTATGTAAATTTGTACTTACATATAGATAGATAGATAGATAGATAGATAGATAGATAGATAGATAAATAGATAGATAGATTGGTAGGTAGGCAGACAGACAGAAAGACAGATAGATTAGATATACACATAGGTATGTATGTATGTATGTATGTATGTATGTATGTATGTATGTATGTATTTATGTATGTATGTAGCAAGAATAATCAAGAAGCTGTCAACTTGAGAGTATAGGGGAGATGTGGGAGGGGATTGAGGGAAGAAAGCTGGAAGGGTAAGGAGGAAGGAAAGGGAAGGATTAAAATGATGTAATCCCATGTCCTTTAAAAAAAGTTGTTAAACTAATGTTTTAAATGTTCAGATTTATATCAATAAAGCTACATGTTTTGTGTCTGGCATATACAGTTTGATTTTGGAAGCACTTTTCAGTAATAACACCTAATTATAGATTCAATATTTCTTAGGAAATTGATGTAGAAACAACTTTTGACTTTATTTTATCTTATTTCACTTACGAAAAATTCAAATGCACTATTTCTGAATTGCTTTTTTTCTGATGATATAAAACAAATGTATCTATGTTTTATTTAAATAAAATGAATTGTATAAGTTACTTTATGAATAAGTTTTTTTGAATAGGAATAAACTATTATATACTAATGTTCAAAAGTATGCATCAGTCACACTCTAACCTTTAACTTAGCAATTTAATGCCTTATATTTACGTTTTTATCTAAAATGGTTTAATATTGAAAATCTTCACACTCAGGAAGCTACAATCTATCTATCTATCTATCTATCTATCTATCTATCTATCTATCTATCTATCTATGTATCATCTATCTATCTATCTATCTATCATCTATGTATCTATCTATCTATCATCTATGTATCTATGTATCTATGTATCTATCTATCTATCTATCTATCTATCTATCTATTTATACTCATGATTTAAAACCAGACAATGTTATTTGTTTAGATATATTATCCATACTATATTTTGAATACCGTTTTGTTGGAGACTTTAGAAGTTTCTAGATGGCATATGGAACTGGGTGTATAATTAGTGGAGGAAGCTGAGACAAGTCTGCTTTACATTAAGAGTGCTATTATCCCACTCAGTGTTTTTGTGTTCATCTGCTAGTCAACAAGATGTGATATGCACTCAGAAGAGGAAAGTACATCTCTCATCCTATTAGCAAAAATTGTGAGGTGTTTTATGGAAGTAAACAAAAGGACTTGAAAAATTATTGAACTAAAATTGGTGATATTTGCTTTATTTGTAATCCTGAGAAATCAAGAAAAGATCTGCCTAATGAAATGAATTAGAAATTCAAAAACATAATTCAGTTTGTATACAATGAATTAAATACATTTATTAATTGAAATAGATGTTTTACACTTTATTAGATTTTTACAATATTGAGTGGTTTAATATTATAATCATCTAGCAAATGAAATAATGAGCAATCAAAAGACAACTGAAAATAGAAGTACTTGGAAATAAGACACAGAGAAGATTTTGAAGAACAAAGGCAAAATCTACTTTTTTGCAGAGCAGTGGTGGCACACGCCTTTAATCCTAGCACTCGGGAGGCAGAGCCAGATGGATCTCTGAGTTCAAGACCAGCCTGGTCTACAGAGAGAGATCCAGGACAGGCACCAAAACTACACAGAGAAGTCTTGTCTTGAAAAATCCCCACCAAAAAATCTACTTATAAATAAATCTGCTGTTAATCTTAGGGATAGATTTTATGCATTTATAACATGCAAAGTATATTTTTCACTGAATATCATTTGTCTCATCCTCATTTGTTCATGTTATTTCAAGAGAGTTGTGTTTCTCGGGTTTTTATTGGATAAGTTTGTTGTAATAAGTCATTATAAAACTGTGAAAACAATACATTTTTAGCACTTTGTTTTTTAAACATTTATTATTTCATGCCTAGAAGTTTGTAGAGAGTTTACGAGAAATTTTGAAGTCAGAAACATTTTTGTTTTCTTCCTTATTTAATAAAAATAGCTTTTAATAGTTAATCATTATATTCCAGAGAACAACAAAGTACACACATCTCTCATAGTGTGTATGTGTGTGTGTGTGTGTGTGTGTGTGTGTGTGTTTACATCTATATAAAGGTAGAGAGAAAGATGGAGAAAGAAACAGACTCAGAAAGCATCAGAGTGGAGAGAGACAGAGACACAAAGAAATAGAAAGACACAGAGATTAGAAATATGACTATTTCCTTGCTCTTCCTCTCTGTCTCTCCCCCAACTCAACCATCCCTTTCCCAGCTTGATTTGTCAGACTTTGTTAACTCTTCATAGGAGGCCTTTCCCTCTCTGTGGAGTGGAGGGGTGGTGAGGAAAAGATAGGGGATGAGCAGGAGGAAGAAAGGAGGTTGAACTGTAGTTGTTATGAAAAATGAAAAAGAAACTTAAGAAGATGTGTGTTACTAAAAGTTGATAGATAGATAGATAGATAGATAGATAGATAGGTAGATAGATAGATAGATAGATAGATAGATAGATAGATAGATAGATAGATAAAACAAATCTGGCTTTTGCAATTATGGGACTGAAATCCCAGGGAAAGCTGATAGACTAGTTATCAGACATTTTGATCAAAATGCTGTTTTGTGGTCAACTTCTGTTTCTAGGATCAATGGTTTATATTCTTAAGCACTAATAACTTGCTGAGATGGACCTGTAACATAGAGAATAGTATCATTCACTCAACTAAAGCCTACAATTTAATTGTCAGTCACATGTGATAAATACCTTCAGTATAACATGTAGGACTGTATTTATTTAAACAACTGGGTACCAAAGACTAACCAAGTTGACAGCATATAATATCTGGAGAGGTGAATTTATATTTTCTTTTGATTCACCATATTAACAAGATCTCACCTCTTCTAAGCAGTATACTCGACTTCTAATAAAGATCCTTTTTCTTATTTTGATGCAAATGCCACATGTCAATAAGAAAAGTGGAATATTTGGGTGGCATTATAAACCACAGATGTCAACGTATTACTCAAGTCACTTCATAATAAGAAGCAAAGGGCATTCTTCTACAGAATAAGTGAAAATTTTACTATATAGATCATAGAACAGGCATTTATATGTCTTGAGGTGTTAAATCACACTAATTATATTTTTCACTAACTTAATTGAATTAGAAATAAAATAGAAAATAATATATTAATTCCATAAATTCATGAAAATTAAGTAAGATACTAATGAATAGCCAGACATTCCAAGAAAAAAACAGAAAAATATTGCAAAATGAATGGAGATTAAAAAAATAATAGTGTAGCATGACAACTCAGAGAAATTACTCCTCTCAACATTATAATAGAAACATTGATCTTAAACTGGTCTCCTTAAAAGATGAAACAACACGGAAAACTCAATGCAAAGCAAACAATAAGAAGAAACTATCACTCAGAATACATATAGGTGAAACACATAAAGACATTAAACCCTGGGAGAGGTACCTGAAAAGATAACTTTCTTTAGAATAAACTTGGAGTTAATTAGTCTGAAAGTCTCTAAAAATTTGAATTTCAAAAGCTAATTCAATAATAATTTTTAAAAGTTGATAAACAAAAGATGGCCATTTTGTAATATTCATCCATTTCTTGACTAGTGCAGTTCTTTTCATTGTCAGGTAACTTCTTCAAATTCTTTTTCACTGTCTTAATGTGTCCTGGGTTAAATTTGTTCCAAGTTCTTTTATGAAGCTATCATGGATAGTATTTCTTATCTGATTTCTTTATCCATATGCTTGTAGCTCGTGTATAGGAAAGTGACTGATAGTTTACTCTCAATTTTGTATCCTACTACTCTGCTGACTGTGTTTTTGTGATGTAGGAATTTTCTGGTGAAGTATTTCAGGTCTTTTAATTTGTTATATTATATCTTAGTCAAATGTCAAATAATAATACTTGACTTTCTTTTTTTTTTATATGTGTCTGTTGACTCCTCATATAATGGCTCTAATTCACAGTTCAAACACTACATTGAAAAGCAGTGAACACAGAAGACATCTTTGTATTGTTCCTGATTTTATTGGAATGCTTCAACATTTTCTGTTTATTATGATATACGCTGTGGATTTTTAATTGGTTGGCTTTATGATGTTGAGATACACCCCCTGTATTTTAGGATCTCCAGGATATTTATTATAAGAGATGATGGATTTTGCCAAAGTCCTTTTCTGCATATAATTAGATGATCATTTGATTTCTCTCTCTCCTTGAATCTACTTATGGGGTGGATTAATTTTATTTATTACCAGTGTTGAACCAACCTGAATCTCTGGGATGGCTTGGACTGGATAGTGTACTTTTTCTTGATTATGTGAAGTTGAATTTTTTGATAATAATTTATTGAGAATTTTGGGTGTTCACCTATACTAAGAAAATTGGCCTGTAACTTTCTTTCTGTTTTCTTATTAGGTATTTCATGGTTTTGTTATTAGAGTAATAACCAGATTTGTAGAAAATAGATAAATAATTTTCTTCATTTTCTATTTTACAGTATATTTTGAGGTGTATTGGCATCAATTCTTCTTTGATAGTCTGGTAAAACTGTACACTGAATAAACAGGACTTGGCTTTTTTTTAACATTGGGAAATTTTAATTACTACTTTTATATCTGGGTGGTTGTGATAGATCTTTAAAATTATTTACTTCATCTTGATATAACTTTGATAAGTCAAATCACCTAAATATTCATGTATTTCTTTTATATAGTTATCATCTTAAAATAGCATAAAATTTAAATATTATAATTTCAAAAATCTTCCCAGGATACTCTGAGTTGTCTGTAGTGATGACAACTTTTTGAATTCTAATCTTAGCAACTTGGATCTTTCTCCTATCTTTTTGTTCGTTATTCTAAATGTTTGTCAATCTTGTTCATGTTCACAGTGAAAGAACTTTTAATTTCATTGATTTTTCAAAGTTCTACCTCAGTAAATTCATCCCCTTCCTTTATTATATCCACACATTTCCTATTTTATCCTGCTGTGTAGCTTGTCATTGATCTTTTTTCTAAGACCCTTAAATGCATTGCTGTTAATAATTTATGCTCTCTCAACCTTTTACAGCAATCTATATCTTTGATGCAATCTTTAT
Organism: Peromyscus nudipes; assembly: GCA_902168325.1. NCBI lineage: Eukaryota > Metazoa > Chordata > Mammalia > Rodentia > Cricetidae > Peromyscus > Peromyscus nudipes. Next base: position 6,235 of record CABHPH010098602.1, on the reverse strand, counting down.
AAAAATTTTGATGAAATTCTTCACAGAACTTGGAAAAATATTCTTACAATACATATGGCAACAGAAAAGAGTCAGGTTAACCCAACACTGAACAATAAAAGAACTGCTGAAAGCATAATGGCCATATTTGTGCCAGACCAGTCATTATTGTAATTCACCGTTCCAAAATTGAGTAAGACTGTTCACAACTTTCGTAATCTGGTAGTGGTTTAGTTGGATAGTGTGGACAATTGCCTGGTAGTGGTTTAATGGGATAATATGGTAGACTACTTCTGATTTTGGAGGAAACGCCACGTTAATTTCCTTGCTGGCTGAACTGGTTGCACTTCCATAAATGGTAAATAAGTGTTTCTCATTCTCCACTTCCATACAAGCATTTGTTACCATTGATTTTATCTTTAGTCATTCTGATTGGGGCATGATAAAATCTCAAAGTAATTTAAACATTCATTTGCCCAACAGATAAGGATATTGAACACTTTAAACATTATTTCTAAGCTATTTATATTTTTTCTTCCAAAAACTGTCTTTGTTTTTGAGTCTGTTTTACATTCTAGACACTAGCTCTCAAATAGATGTAGATTCCCCTCCCCCTTTCTGTAGACTGCTTCTTTGCTTGGTTGATTGTGCTCTTTGCTCTGAAAAATCTCTTCAGTTTCATGAGCTCTTTTTGTCTATCACTGGTCTTAATTCCTGACTTATATGAGTCTTATATTTAGATCCTTGATCCACTTGGAGTTGAGTTTTCTGCAGGGTGAGAGCTAATAATCTTGTTTCGCTATTCTATATATAGGCATTTTGTGTGTTTGGAAACATATATTGAACATTTTCTTTTCCACAATATGTATTGTTGGCCTGTTTGTAAAAAAAAAAAAAAAAAAAAAAGAAGGTGACCATACAACTTAGAGGAGAAGAGCTTGAAGGAACTGAATATAGAAAGATTTTAATGAGAAGATATTACTAACTCTTATTGAATCAGTATATGTTTTGAAATGTCACACTAAATTCATTAATAAGTACAATTACTACAAGCCAGTATAAATAAACAAACTAACCAAAATCACAAGGTCTCACAAAATCTATGTTCCATAAACACATTAAATCACCAGTCAAAACCTTCTTAACAACTTTTGAGAAGTCCCCTGACTGATTTCCAAATAGGTTGCACTAGTATGCAGGCCAAGAAATTGTGTATGCCGGTCATTTGTACCTCTGAGTTGACTCTTCCAACTGTAGTGATATAGATCTTAAAGACATGTCATTTATATTTCACTAGCACCTCATAGGGTTGAAATTTTTTTGTGTGTGTTTCTTTTAGTTGTTGTTTTCCTGATTTTTTTCTTTTCCTTTTCTTTTTACTTCTTTATATATTCTACACACTATTCCTGTGTCAGTTATCTAGTGAATATTTTGAAAGTAATTATTTCCTTGGTTTGTTTTTCAGTACACTAGTGAATGTTAAATAAGGTTATTAATTTTGTATTCTAAATTTGTATCCTGCAACTTTCTTAAAGTTATCAGTTATAAGAGTTTTGTTTTTTTTGTAGAGAATTTAGGTTATATTATATAGTGTGTAATATAATTTAAAATAGAAACATCTTAATTTCTTTTCCTATTCCGCTACTTTCACGGCTTTCTTTTCTGTTACATTGTTTTATTTAATACATCAAAAACTGTACTCAATAGGAGTGGAGAGAGCTGAGCCTCTTACCTTTTTTCAAATGTTTGTGGATGTTTCTAAATTTAGTTCAATATTGGCTATAGGCTTGCTATACATTATGTTGAGGTTTGTTTCCTCTATCCCACAGCTGACATTATTTTCAATAAAGGGTGAATGTTTTCACATTAAGATCAGATGCAAGAAAAGAATACCTGCTTTCCCAAGTGAAAGCATTTTAATCATTGCATAAGAAGTCTTAATGGACATGAGGTTAACAAAAGAAACCAATTGCTTTTAACCTGAAAAATAATGAAATTATTTGTACATGATATTTTTAAGCATGTTCTTAGAAGAAAATGTGGTAACGTTTTATGATCTCATGTGGTGGTACTGTGTTCCCCGAAATATTGTGCACCCTAATAAACTTATCTGGGGTCAGAGACAGAACAGCCACAATATTAAACATAGAAGATAGGCAGTGGTAGCACACACCTTTAATCCTAGCATTCCAGAGGCAGAAATCCCTCTGGATTTCTGTGAGTTCAAGGCCACATTGGAAAGAGTCAGGCATAGTGACACATGCCTTTAATCCCAAGAAGTGAGCCTTTAATCCCAGGGAGTAATGGTAGAAGGCAGAAAGATATATAAGGCATGAAGACCAGAAACTAGAAGCATTTGGCTGGTTAAGCTTTTAGCTGGTTAAGCTTTTAGGCTTTGAGCAACACAGTTCAGCTGAGACCCATTCTGGATGAGGATTCAGAGGCTTTCAGTCTGAGGAAATAAGACCAGCTGAGGAATTGGTGAAGTGAGGAAGCTGTGGTTTGTTCTGCTTCTCTGATCTTCCAGCATTCACCCCAATAACTGGACTCAGGTTTGATTTTATTAATAAGACTCTCCAAGATTCCTGTGACAATCTCATATTTGGCAATAAGTTCTTAAAATCAGCACTAAAAGCATGGATTATGAAATCATATCATACAAAACTAAGCATCTTGTTCCTCAAGTGAGACTATCAAGAATATGATGATACACCATACAAAATGACAAGTATCTGTAGCTATATGTCCAAGTGCTTAATAAACCAGAATATGGAAAGAATGCAAAACTCAATAGCATGTCAATCTTCTGCACTGGCACAAGGATAGATACCTCTTCAAGAAGGGTATTCAAATGAGAAAAGCTCAGTAAAAGATAGTGTCACTGGTATTAATAATATTAAAGTGAAAACAGCAATATATTATCACTTCTCACATGACTATGACTTTAATAAAAATGAAAATTAAGTGCTATAAAAGGTATGGAAATACAGCAATACTTGGTCACCCATAGTGAAAAAGTAAAATATTTCTTTACTACAGGAAAAAATATAGTGTTTCTCAAAGAGCTAAACCTGGAATTATCAAATATCTACAAATTCCATTCTTATGAGTTAATACAAATAAGAAGGTATTATGTACAAATAGCGATTTATAAACAAAGTATTCTGGTTGCATATTTACTATTACCAAAGGCAAAACTACCTAAGTGCCAATATACAGATGAATGGATAACAAACACAATGCATAGCTAGAATAGATGCTACTCAGATAGTAAAAAAATCAATGTCCTGATACTCGGTAGGACCTCGATAAACCTCAACATCATGGTTATGTGGAAAAGTTAGTTAAAATACTATCTGGGAGATTAATTTTATACAACAAATTTAACTTCAGAAACCTTTGAAGAAATGGGAATCCTATCAGAGGGTACTGGCTCATATGTCAGGGAGTTAGGCAAAGGTCTAGGATAATTACTTAAGGGTTATCTTGTGTTTAAGAAAGAACATCTGAAATTAAACAGAGCTTCTTCTGATAGTACTTTGTGAATGTATTGAGTGTCAATAAATATCATACCAACAATGATCCATTTTATGTCATGTGAAGATACCCTTAAAGCTTAAAAGATTGTGTGTAATTGCCATTGACAATTTTTATAGAAAGAAAATATAAACACAATGCCTTATACTTCTAACAAATTATTGTATTTGCTCTAACCATGGTATAATGTTTATGTTTTATTATTCCCAATTTTATTCTGATTAATTATATATGTATATGTAGCTACATCATGTCCATTGTGGAACTTATAAGTTTTTCATGAACATAAAAATAAAACATCAGGATTTCTTGTAAAATAGGTAAAAATCTTAAAATAGTAAGCAGATAAAGGAAAAACTTTACTTTTTCTTACCAATTTTCACAAAGTGCAATGTATCATACTCATCTTACCATAACTTGGAGAAATAAATGATTAAATCACAATGGGAGATTTGAAACAGTGAAATGAGTGAATAAAAGAAAAAATATTTGCAGTATTGTATTTGAATAAATGATATCAACCTTCTAGAAGATGTTACTGCCATGCTTATATTTTAGATGCAGTAATCCAGACTTTAAAATTGTCATATAATATATTGCTACTTTACTATTTTTACAAGGTACTTTTTATTCATTATTTAGAAAATTTAACAACTAATGATACACTATACCAAAATTATCCTTTTCCATTCATCATAAATATCCACACTAAAGATAATTAGGTATCACATTATTATTTCATTGTAATTTCTTTATCAATTAACTGATGTTTATTTTTGTAGCAGATTTGTCCATGAAGTTACTGGGGAAGAAAATAGCCTAATAAATTAGGCATGTCTGATGTAGAAATTGAGTCCAACTGCTTCAATTATGCTGTTTGTCTACTATAAAATTGGTGCTGTCCTTAAAACGATCATAATAGCATTGCAAAGTTGTCTTTCTGTTTTACATTTCCTGCAGGATTTACCTGAAAACAGTTGATTTTATTGTATAAGTACAATTATATAAGGTAGATCACAGAAATACATACAAAAGCATTTTTAGGTTTATACTTATTATTTTTAAGTAGTGTGTGTGTGTGTGTGTGTGTGTGTGTGTGTGTATGTGTGATGTGCATATGATTGCAGGTGTGCCCAGAAGCCAGATGCAGCAGTGTCTTCTGCAGCTGAAATAGTTATTCATCACCTGACATGTGTGTTGGGAAGAGAACTCAGGTCACTTAAGTTACTCTGTGCTCTGTGCTGAGCCATCTTTCTAACACTACTTAAAACCACTCTTAGGAAAAAAAATATTTTGTTGTCTAATACAATCATACAGTCAGGGGATTATTTTAGATTCTAGAACAGTTGGATCTAGGGGTGGATGTGATTTATTCACATTCAGAACTTTCTCCAACATTTCAGGTTGAAGGGAGGAATGACTATAGCATAGAGACCATACAAAGAAATATGAAGCCACAGGTACTGTAACACAAAGTACCTCTGAAAACAGAAGCAGTACCAAAAATCAACAGCAGAATAAGTGTAATTAACACAGACCTTTTAATAATAAGCTTTAACATTAATGGTCTCAATTCTCTATTCAAAAGACATAGACTGATTTATTGGGTCAACAAAGTCCATCTATATGTTTTTTTTCCAAGAAATACATCTTAGTTTTAGAGATAGGAACTAGTAATAGATTCAAAGGATGGACAAAAATCTTTCAATCAGGTTGGACTGGGAAACAGACAGGCATCCCTTTCCTAATATCCAACAAAATAGAATTAAAACTAAAACTAATCAGAGGAGTTAAGAAGGGCACTTCATTCTAATAAAGGGAAAAGTTAACCAAGAAAACATTACTATCATAAACATATATGCAACATATACTGGTGTACCCTTCAACTCATTAACAGTAGGCACTTTCAGTAACCATTTTCTCCTAAAGATTGCTCAACTGGTAAAACAAACAAACAAACAAACAAAACTATTCAGAGAAACATCAGAATTAACTGAAACCACACATCAAATGAGTTTAACAGATATCTACAGAACATTCTACTCTAACACTAAAGAATATACGTTTTATTCAGCAATTTTAAACACGGACACTTCTGTAGGGGAAGTTTCTCTCCTGCTTGCCTTTTCCTAAAAACCCAGCAACTGCTACCCAAATAATTGACTAAGAGGCTTAATATTACTTATAAATGCTTGGCTGGTTAGTTATTACTAAGTAACTCTTACACTTAAATTAAACCACAATTCCTATTTATGTTTACCCATGTGGTTTGGTACCTTTACTCAGTGCGACATTCTCATGTTGCTTCCTCTGTGTCTGGCTGGCAACTGCTGACTCCACCATTCCTCTTCTAAGAATTCTCCTAGACTGATCACTCTGCCTATATTTCCTGCCTGGCTACTGTCCAATCCGAGTTTTATTAAACCAATAGGAGTGACAAATCTTTACAGTGTACAAGAGCATTATCCCAAGACAAGCTTCTATAAAGGAATAGTTGTAGTGATATATTGTGTAACCCCAGTATATTGTGTATCCTAATGAACTTATCTGGGGATCAGAGGACAGAGCCAGCCACTAGATTAGACACAGAGGCCAGACAGTGGAGGCACATCTATCACTTAATAGTCTGGGAGGCAGAGATCTGTCTGGATCTCTGTGAGTTCAAGGCCACACTGGGAACAGATTCAGACAGTGGTGGCACATGCCTTTAATTCCAGCA
>CABHPH010098601.1:0-11847 GCA_902168325.1 Peromyscus nudipes | reverse complement strand
ACTTTTGTGTTGCTCATGTGTGTGTACATTGTATGTGCATGTTCCAAAGAGAGAAGGACAGCTGGGGACATCGCAGCAAGTCCTCTGGCTACTGAGCACCTTCTGTGGGAAACCTGTGTACTAAGCACCCACTACACACCACCCAGTACTGTCCACCACCAGACACAGGCACGCATGCCTGCTTGTTGTACTTGCAGCAATCTGGAAGGCTAGGACTGGACATTCAGCAGTGGCAGAGCCATTTTTCATGCTCCCTCCCCAAGGCCGTGGTCATTGTCATTTCTGCCTGTCTTTTTCTCATGTGTGCAACTGGGGTAGATTTTAACTCCCTGCTTCCAGAAAGAAAAGCCGAGACTCAGAGAAGTTAGTTGGTGTGTCCACTGTTATACCATTGGACGTGGTCAAGACTGGACCTGAACTTAGGTTAGTCAGTGCAAGCAGCTGGAGCAGCAGAAGCTGAGGGCCTTTGCTATACTGGAGAGTCTGTCTGGGCTAGAGATTTGGTACCCTATGAGCTGGAGCAGGTTCTGCATTACTGTTCTGGAAGTCATCACCTTTGAACAATGACAAGAGACTACTATGGAAAATTCCACACCAGACCTCATGGGACGGGTTGCAGCAAAAACTTGGTTGCCCTAAAAATCCCGTACAAAATCACCCTGGGGTTGCATGTAGAAGATGGGTATTGGGTTTTGATCCGAGACCTCTCCCCAGAGATGTCTCATTATGAATATGCAAATTATCATCCCCTAATACAGAATAATCTCTAGATATGTGGAACTTTTTTGGTTTTTCAAGACAGAGTTTCTCTGTGTAACAGTCCAGGCTGTCATGGAACTTGATTTGTAGACCAGGCTGGCCTCGAACTCACAGAGATCTGCCTGCCTCTGCCTCCCAAGTGCTGGGATTAAAGGCATGCGCCACCATCGCCAGCAATATGTGGAACTTTTGATAAGGAATCCTAAACTCTGTGAGAGTTGGATCACATGTAAAGGAATCAGCTCCCAGCATGCACTTGGGGGATGTGTCAAACTTCTTCTCCAGTATGTTCAGGGGTTCCATAGACCCTGCTGCTGGTTCCACCTCCACGGCAGATGAATTTGGGCAGGTAGCTTCACCTTTGGGTGAGAGCATCAAGCTCTTTGCCTGACAGCATGATTCCGGTGTGTGCTAGCCTGGCATGCTGGGAGCTCCTCTTGGCTACTTCTTCCTTACGCCACTGTTGGAATCCACAAGGCAAAGTGCATCTTTCTGTAATTTGACTTCAGTTTTGGGAGAAAGTTTGTTTGGCTGGCATAGAAATTAAAATCACTATGGTTTATGATCTTGTTTCTGGAGTAAAATAAAATCCACAAATGATAGGACAGAGAGTAACATTTATAGACATATTTGAGCCAGAATACAAACTTTGAATCAAAACTTGCCATTTGTGTGTGTGTGTGTGTGTGTGTGTGTGTGTGTGTGTGCACATACACATGTTGTGGTCCATAATCAGGTGTCTTTCTCAGCTCCTCTCCACTTCACTTTTTGAGACCAGGTCTCTCAATGAACCTGAAGCTCACTGATTGACTAGACTGGCTGGCCAATGAGCTTCAAGGATCCCCCCCCCAGCGCTGGGATTTCATGCACTCTCTGTCACACCCAGTGACAGATCTTGGGGATCTGAACTCAGGCACCATCTGAGCCATCTCTATCCCTCAAACCTTGCTTTTGATGACTGCTTGGAGTCTCTCAACTCCAGGGTACCACTCAGGGAGTCTGTGGGGAGCACAGCACCTTGAGGGAACTCTTGGACACTTCAGTGCATGGCCCTCCTCCAGGGGGAAGCACTCTCCTCCTGAATACTGCTATCCCTTCATCAGAGGAGGGAACTGAGGCTCAGCATGAGGGTTGAACCTGATGACTGGCTCTTCCAAGAAGGGCTGCTGTGGTGATGGCAAGCGCCTGTGTGCCCTGCTGGACAGTACCCCAAAGCCTCACCCCCTCCCCATTGCCACACAGCAGGTGCTCTCACTAGCCTGGGGGCTCACCAGGCTCTCCTTGGGTGTGACCAGCCCAGGCTGAGGCCTTTGAACCCGGGCATAGGACACAGATTGCTGGGCCTCTGATTTGCTATGCCCTGCCACTGTTTGTATGATTTTGGTGGCATGCTGTTGCCTCTCTGGAGCCTCAGGGTTTCTTACTCACAGTGGACTGTCAGTGAGGTCTTTCAACACGGGGTGGGTGCAGCCCCTGAGCTCAGCCAATGGAAACAGCTGGGGCTCAGGAGATCTGGGGGACTAGGAGGGAAATGGGATTGAACTTGAGATTTGAATGGCTCTGAGCAGTCTCGCATCTGTGCTCCCTCTAGGGCCTGGCTCCTCTCCTTGACAGCAGCCGGAAGCTGTCTGCTTTAGTGTGTGCTAACACCGGAGCTTGGCTCTGCCAGCTGCATCTCCCACCTCCACCCAGAAGGCAATGAGAGCCTCACTGTTTTATTCTGACACCACCACTTGTCACCAGAGTGATGACAGCAATGTCCCTGTGTCCAGGGCTGGGCTGTTTGCCATGTCTGTTTTCCTGTTGGCTCCGTCAGCAGCCCTATGCCAAGAGGAAGCAAGGCTCAGAGTGGCATGCATGTACGTCGACTGGGTTCTTAGCATGACCAGGTAGCTGTGCCTCTATCTGAACCAGGAGAGAGTGTGGAGTCCTGTGCTGTGAGCTCGGGGGTGGGGGTGTCTTAGAAGTCAGGGAGCAAAGCTGGTCCAGTCCAGCCTTAAGGTGCCTTAGAGGCTGAGAGACCTTGTACTCAACATCGCTGAAACAAGGCTTTGTGTGTTGCCCTAGTCTCCACACACAGAAACCAGGCTGCGGGGGATGTGAGGGGAAGAGATGGGAGAGGCTGGGTGCCAGGGGGAGAAACCTGGCCAGGAGTGTTTGAGTCTGATTAGCCTTGTGAGCTTAAACATCGGGTGAGATTCTGCTTATGAGTGAGGTGGCTTTGCCACAGCCTGTGACTCTCGTCCGTGTGGGGCTCAGATGCAGCCCGGGTGAAGGGCCTAGTGTGTGGCCGACCCAAAGAGCAGTCTCTACTAGTTGCCATAGCATCTCTGTGGGCAGAGTGGGGGAGGGTAAGAGCTGTTGCACAGAGGGTGGAGTGTGGGGGAGGCAGGCAGGGCCTGTATGTCTTTCCTGTTGATTTGTGGTGTGCCCAGCCCTGAGCCGCCCAGCTGGGCTGGCACAGCTAACATGGGTAGAAATAGCGCCTGCCAGCTGGAGGCTGGGCTGTTACCATCCTGCTCCAGGAGGGTCCTGAAGAGGACTGATCCAGGAGCCCTGCTCTCTGTGTCATGTTGAGGGAGGGCCCAGGGGTTCTGGGCAGGGTCAGTATCTGTCTAGGCAGGGTCAGTCTCTGACCTCTTTTGGGGAAGAGCAACGGGCAGGGCAGGAGCTGTTTCTCTCTCCCTGGCAGAGGCGTGGAATAATCACAGTAGCATTGCCGGCTTGGTGCCAGGCCCTCGGCAAGTGCTGTCATGTTATCCTGTCTGCTCGGAGCCGTGATTCCAAGTGCTGGAGCTAGAGCCAGGCAGAGTCCCCACACGCCAGAGTTAGGCCCACCTTCCAGTCGCCTTGTGGCCCTCTGCCCTTCTCAGGACGTGAAGCTGTTGTCCTGTCCATTTTCCTTTGCTGGGAAGTGCTCTTGCTGGACCCTGCTGACTTGCCTGGGTTGGTCATCTTGTGGCTGGGATCTGGGGACTCTGGAGCCTTTCCCTGGGATTGGGGGGAAGCCCCAGGGCTAAGATTATGCTTTGAGTTAGAAACCTGGGTGGGTTTTCCAGGACCTCCACTCCTGTCGCCCAGTGAGGCACAGGGAGCTGGAGAGCCAGGTGGTCGTTCACTAGTGAGGCACAAGGAGTTTAACCCTCTCTCACCCAAGTTGCCTCACTTTCATGGGGAAATGAGACCCAGAGGGGATGGAGTGACTAGGTTCTGGGGAGTCACCTGGGACTCCTTGAGGGAAGGGGGGTACGGTGTGTAGTAGGGTGGAAGGGGTACAGACGTAGCTGAGTGTAGCAGAGTAGATGAAATGTGTCCCCTTTCTCTGAGGAAGCTGTCATTACCACTAACCCGGTTTGCTTTCTGCTGCTGTGATAAAAAGCGATCTGGGGAGGGAAGGGTTTATTTTATCTTACAGCTTACAGCCACTCTACAGGACAGGAACTCCAGGAAGGCAGGAGCTGATGCAGACTCCATGGAGGGGTGCTGCTTACTGACTTGCTCCCCATGGCTTGCTCAGCCTGCTTTCTTATAGAACCCAGGACCACCTGCCCAGGGATGGCTCCACCCCCAGTGGGCGGGGCCTCCCACATCAGTCATTAATCAAGAAAGTGCCCCACAGACTTGTCTACAGCTCTGCTGGTGGCATTTGAGGTTCCTTCTTCTCAGATGACCCTAATTTATGTCAAGTTGACAAAAAACTAACCAGAATAGACACCCAGAGGAGCAGTGTTGCAGGGAGACCTCCGTGCAGAGCAGACGGCAGGGGAAGGACTCCTCTGTGCTGTGTAGAACTGACTCAGTAAGGGGTAAGGGAGGGGGCAGGCTGGACCTGAGAGGACCTGAAGACCGTGACCATGGCAGGGGTGTTTACAGCCAGGGCAGTCAATAACAGAGAGAGAGGGAGTGAGGGACTGAGATGGATTGGGGAGGGGTGTAGGGCCCAGATTGACCCTTTAGAGCTCGTGAGGGTGTTTGGAAAGTGCTCCAGCATCTGAGCACAGGAAGGCCCGCTGCCCTTCTGGAAGGAGACTATTTGCTGATCCAGGGCATCAGGATTGAAGGGACTGGGGTGGAAGGCCAGGCCCCAGAGGGCCTGTTTTCTCTCTCTTGTGAGATTCTCCCAAGCCCCCCCCCCCTTGCATTAACATGGACAGGCGGGGTGGGTGGCCCAGAGGGCAGTCCTTGTGTCTGGAGACTCAAGTGGGGTCTGGATCTGTTACCGGAAGACGGGCAGTCTGCCTTCCTTCCCTCCTGCTGTAGCAGGCACCTTCCCTCCGTGGGGGCTGCCAGCTCTGGCGTTCTGTTCCTACCGTGTTTGAGCTGAGCTTCAATCAGGAGAGAGGTATTTTGCTTTAGGGAAATGAAAATCAGACTCAACGTTTATCCTGGGCTCCTGGGACCGGCTCTTGTGTTCACTCTTGGCAGACTGCGTGGAGAGGAGGAGGAGTCTGAAGGAGCTTCAGTAGCTGCTGGGGGTGGGAAGGAGGCACGGGGTACTCTGGGCTTCTCTACTTAGGCGGGAGCTTAGGAGGGTGTCAGCAGGCCTGAGGAGATAAAGGCTGGTGGCGGTGTGTGTGTGTGTGTGTGTGTGTGTGTGTGTGTGTTTCTCTCCCTCTGCAGTTCTGGTTCTCAGCAGGGCCAGTGGAAGGGGGATGGGTGGCCAGCTCCATCCTTCCTCATGGCTCTGGGCTCCAGCTCCCCTGAACTGCAGGATTCTAAAGAACCCTTCCTTTCCCAGGATCCTGCTGGGAGTTTATATGCTGTTTTAGAGATGAGGATTCTGAGCTTCAAAGAGGTTAGACAACGTGATCAGAAGTAACCCAGCCTACACGTGGCCCCAATAGGGTCTTGACCAAAAAGTGATGTACCCTTTAGGGTACTGCACATCTGGTGTTCATTAAAACCCTTGCCCTCAGTAGTGCTTACAGACCTGGCCGCAGGAATGTGCCGGGGAAAGGAAGTCAGCCCAAACCAGGTGCACTCATACAAATCACACATTAGGAGTTCAAGCCCCAGCCCATGACAGAGCCCCAGGGTTGTGTCCCGCTGGGAGCTGGGAAGAGAATGACTTTCTGTTGGGTCCTTCGGATACCAGACACATTTCCACTTCGTTCAATTACTTTTGCCTGTAACTTAACTGCAAGATGGAGCTGCGGGTCCTGTTCGACAGATGGGTAGAGTGAGGCTCAGAGATGTCGGGGTTTGGTGTGACCTTAGCACTGAAGAGGGTAGGGAACCTTAGCCTGTCTGACCTCAGGTTCTTCTCTTGTGGTCCCTTGTTCTTCCCACCCTGTCCCTGCTTGGTCAGGGCCACGGTCTGGGGTGTTACTGGGGAGACAGAGTCCCTGGAGGGTTGTGGAAGGGTCAGGGACTTGCTGGAGAGGGTTTCTCAGCAGGACAGGTGTCTTAGTTCGGGTTTCTATTGCTGTGAAGAGACACCATGACCACACAACTCTTATAAAGGAAAGCATTTAATTGCGGCTGGCTTACAATTCGGAGGTTTAGTCCGTTATTGTCATGGTGAGAGGCAGAGATAGTGCTGGAGAAGGAACCAAGAGTCTACATCTGGATTGGCAAGCAGCAGGAAGCCCACCCCCAGTGACACACTTCCTCCAAAAAGGCCACACCTACTAATAGTGCCCCTCCCTATGAGCCTATGGGGGCCATTTTCATTCAAACCACCACATTCCACTCCCTGTCCCCTATAGACTTGTAGCCATATCATAATGCAAAATTGCATTCAGTCCAACTTCGAAAGTTCCCATCCATAATCTATTACAGTCTCCACGCAGTTAAAAAATCCAAAGTTAAGCCAGGTGGTGATGGCACCTGCCTTTAATTCCAGCACTTGGGAGACAGAGGCAGGCAGATCTCTGTGAGTTCAAGGCCAGCCTGATCTACAGAGCGAGATCCAGGACAGCCAGGGCTACACAGAGAAACCTTGTCTTGAAAAAACAAAACAAAAACAAAAACCAACCAACCAAACAAAAAGTCCAAAGTTCAAAGTCTCTTCTGAGACCCATGGCAATCATGGCAATCTCTTAACTGTAACCTCCTGTGAAATCACAAAAAGCAGATCACATACTTCCAACATACAATGCCCAGAATATACATTACTGTTCCAAAATGGAGGAAAGGGAGCACAGTGAGGAAATACTGAACCAAAGCAAGACCGAAAACCAGCTGGGCAAACTCCAAACCCTGCATCTCCATGTCTGATGACAAGGTGCTCTTCGGAGCTCCAACTCCTTTCAGCTTTGTTGACTTTGACACACTTCTTTCTCTTGGGCTGGTTCCACTCCCTGGTAGCAGCTCTCCTCGGCAGCTATCCCACAATTCTGGCATCTCCAACGTCATGGAGTCTCCGAGGCAATCCAGGCTTCATCTTCACAGCTTCCCACAATGGCCTCTCTAGGCCTCCATGCAGGGACACCCCTGACACTTGCTGGGCCTCAGCAGCTCTCCTTAGCTGTGGAGGGAGATTCCACAATTCCTTTCTTCTATCCTTGACTCTAAAGCCAGAGCCAGGTGGATGAAGCTGCCAAGTTCGGCTGCTTGCTGGGGCTGAAACGTGGTCCCCTTGTTCAATTACATCTTCAACCAGCTTTCTGTTTTCGATGGTTTCCGTCACTGCCAAAGCTTGGCTGACCTGAAACTCCCTCAGTAGTCCAGACTGACCTTGAACTTAGTTCACAAGCCTGTGCCTTCTGAGTGCTAGGATTAAAGGCCTGGTCCTAAGCTCTTCTTTAATTCCTTTTCACAAGTTGGGAACGTAGCTGGGGTCCTGCTCTGAGGTCACCTCTCACTTTATGCCACTTGGCATCAGGCTTTTCTTTAATCTGTTTTCACTTCCTGGGGTCTTTCCTCCTCAAACTGTACATTTTATATTTTTTCTTGCTCACCTTGCTCCTTTTCATTATAGGTCTGCACAAGACTGGCCACTAATAACCACATGACACAGTCAATACCAGGCTGTCCGGAAATCTCCTCCACTAAAGCAGTTAATCCATAACTCTTCAATTTAGCCTCAGGCAGATTTTTTTGGAGAAGGGCAGAAAGCAGCCACATTCTTCACCAAAATATCACAAGAATAATCTCTCTAGGCCACATATTAATGTTCTTCTCCTCTGGAACATCTTGAGCCAGCCCCCACAGTTCAACTCACCCTCAGCACCACTGTCTTCCATGCTCCTACTGATGTGGCCCATTGAGCCCCACTTAAAGTGTCCAATTGCTTTTCTAGTTCAAAGTCCCAAAGTGTTCCATATTTCCCTCAGGCAAAAACGTGGTCCGGCCTATCACAACAATACCCTAGTCCCTGGTATCAACTTCTGTGTTAGTCAGTGTTCTATTGCTGTGAAGAAACACCATTACCACGGCAGCTCTTATAAAAGAAAGCCTTTAAATGGGGCTGGCTTACAGTTGCAGAGATTTAGTCCATTTTCATCGTGGCAGGGAATGTGGCGGCGCACAGCAGACATGGTGCTGGAGAAGTAGCTGAGAATTCTACATCCAGATCCTCAGGCAGCAGGAAGAGAGAGTGACATGGGCCTGGCTTGGGCACTTGAAACCTCAAAGTCCAACCCCAGTGACCACAGCCAGGCCACACCTGCTCCAACAAGGCCACACCTTCTAATAGTGCCCTCCCTATGAGCCTGTGGGGGCCATTTTCATTCAAACCACCACAGCTGTGGAAAATGGACATGGGTCATTTGGTGACCAAGGGTGAGAGAAAAGGACACTCAGGGAGTTTGAGAAGGTTCACTGATGGGGTGTTGGCTGGGGGTGTAAGGTCCCTGGTACTCCTCAGCTTTGAGCCTAAATCTAGAACTCTGAGCCCTGAGCTTGAACCTTGAACCCTTAGCTCTGAATACTGAACCCTGTGCCCTGACTGAGCCTTGAGCTTTAACCCTGAGCCTGTGTCCTGAGCCCTGAGCCTGAGTCCTGAGTCTTGAGCCTGAGCCCTGAGCCTGAGTCCTGAGTCTAAGCCCTGAACCTGAGTCCTGAGTCTAAGCCCTGAGCCTGAGTCCTGAACCTTGAGCCTGAGCCCTGAGCCCTGAGCCCTGAGTCCTGAACCCTGTGCCCTGAGCCATGAGCTGTGAGCTCTGAGCCATGAGCTGTGAGCTCTGAGTCTGAGCTCTGAATACTGAGCCTCTGAACACTGAGTGCTAAGCCCTGAGCATGGATCCGTGGAGGGAAGCCAGAGGGGGAGGCCTGTTAATTTCACAGTTGGTTGGAGGCTTGGTGAGAAGGAGGGGTAAGAAGGGGGATGGGATGGAGTTGGGAGCTGCTCCCTGGGAAGCTCCCCTTGTATCTGGTACCATGGCTGAGGCCGAGGGAAGCTGGACCCCCAAATTGCTCTTTCCAAGTGCCTGTGGTGCTTTGATCCCAGGAGCATAGGACCCCGGGCTGCCTCCTGCCCCTCCATACATTGTGGTGTCACACAGACTGTGGGCGAAGAGTCATTCCTCTTTAGTCTTTTATTCTGAGACTTGTGAATGTAGCAGTGCAGGGACGATCCAGCTCCATCCCCTGGCCCCTGCCCCCACCCCAACCAGCCTGGAACCATCAGGCCCTGTGGCATCTGTTCCTGGTCTCACCCAACTTCCCCAGAGTCTCACAGCCATTTCAACACTTTCCCTCCTGACCCCACAACCTGACCCCAAGTCCAATGTGGGCACGGTGAGTTATGCTTGAGTGACTTTTCAGCCTCTTTCCCCAGATTCTTGCTCTGGCTTGTTTGGGCTTTCATGGCTCTGTGCAGGACTGATGCTCTAGTATTATCCCACTTCCTGGATTAGTCCAATTATGGCTCCTTGATTAGACCCAGGGACATTTGACAGGCGAGTGCCAGGGGTAACATGTCCTTAACTGCACTCAGTCTAGGGTACAGAATGTCATCTTTTGAGAAAAAATTGTGTGTGTGTGTGTGTGTGTGTGTGTGTGTGTGTGTGTGTGTGACTGTGCACCATGGGTATTTAGGAGCTCACTGAGGTCTGAAGAGGGCATCAGATCCCATGGAATGAGATGTAGGCAGTTGTGAGCCACTATGTGGGTGCTGGGAACCAAAGCTAGGTCCTTTGTAAGAGCAGTACTCACTCTTAATGGCTGATCCATCCTTCAGCATCCCAGCTCCTCACCCCTTGTCATCTGACTCCACGTCCTTGAGAAAAGGTAATCACCTCTTGTTGTGTTTGGTGAACTAAGCCACTAGCACACAGCTTAGGGAGTTTTGTGGACAATATTGTTTAAAGTAGGGGGAGCTGGAGAAGTGAGCAGAAACAGAGACAACGAAAGGGGGGAGCCACGGGTCAGACAGTGGCTCTGTGGTTAAGAGCACTGGCTGCTCTTCCAGAGGTCCTGAGGTTCAGCACCCACACAGTGGCTCACCACCACCTATAACTCCGGTTTCAGAGGCCCCGACACCCTCTTCTGACTGCCCCCCCCCCACATACACATAAGGAAAAATAAATCTTTAAGAAGAAAGTCTGTGAATCTCGGGACAAGTGGCAGATCAGCTCTCAAAGCGCATCGTAGGAGCAGCTGAGACCACAGGGACCCCTTTGCCCATGTCTAGGGTGTCTCCCTCGGTTGCTCAGCTTCCACAGTGCAGGCTATGCACACCTCCAGCTTGTGGTGGCACAGGCCTGCCTAGCCTATGTCCAAGCAACCTAGTTGGTAGGATTGGGCTGGGTGACCAGGCCCCCAGAGAGGTCCCCTGGCCGCCACTCTCCAGGATCCTCTGAGGCTCCAGGAAGTGAAGAGTTGGCATTTCTAGGAATCTCAGAGGCAGGGAAGTCTCCAGTGTCCCATTAAGCCAAAGCATCTGCTTAAAACTAGGTAAGGCTTTTCTTCTCTAACCTCATTTCACATCCCAGAGGCTTAGCTGCCTGCTGGTCACTCGGTGTCCTATATTAGGGACAATTCTGGTGAGAGAACAGTGAGCCATGCCTTACCAAACTGCCTGAAGCTTCTGGGGCTGTGATGGGGTAAGGAAGGGCAGGGAGGGTCCTCTGCCAGGCAGCAGTCCTGGGCAGGTTTTGGAAGATTGTAGGTGGGAAGTTGAGACATCAGGGTTTCCCAGGAGTGCTCCTCTGGCCTCATGAGACCTAGCTGAGGTCACCAGTGGGCCTGCCTTCAAGCCTTGCCACTACCTCCTACCATTTATGGTCCGTGATGCCACTCCTTGCTAAGGTCACGTGAAGTCATGCAGCTCATTGGCTGCCTCAAGGTTGGCAGAAGCCTTCCATTCTGAGCCCTGGAGTCACCACCCATTTCTTGGGACAGTGACTGCAGGTTGTAATCTCTGTCACATAAGTAGACCTGACTGAACCTTATTGGGAAGATGGGAGGGGCTGTCCCACCCACCATGGGATTCTTGCGAAGGCAAAGGACAGCAAGCCTGTTTATAGATGAGGAACCTGGGCTGGGGCGGGGGCGGGGTGGGGGCAGCCTTGTGGCTGGCCTGGAGCGCAGTGTTCAGACTTCCAGAGCCTGAGGTCTCTCCATCCGCATCAGCTCCATCCAGAGACGGTGGGGGTGGCAGGCCCAGGGCAGCTCAGCACAGTCTAGCCTGGTGAGCTGGTGAGGGTTTTTTTTTTTTGTCATTTTTTTGTCAAAATTTGCCACAATCAGAGTCATCTGGGAAGAGGGACCCTCAATTGAGGAATTGCCTCCATCAGGTTGGCCTCTGGGCGAATCTTTGGGCATTTTCTTGGTTGGTGGATGATGTGGCTCAGCCTATGGTGGGTAGCAGCATTCCTGGGCAGAGGGTCCCAGATTGCTTTTGGTCAGTATTTTTTTTTTTTTTTTTAATCACAGCAACAGAAACCGAAGTTGAACAACATCTGGGTTATTCCTCAGTCTCCTCCCCTCTGCATTCCCATGCTTTACCTCCTACCTCATAACTTCTGCCAGAATCTGCTCTTGGAAATGTAGCCGCACTGTCTGTCTGTCTGTCTGTCTGTCTGTCTCTCTGTGTCTCTGTCTCTCTGTGTCTCTGTCTCTCTGTGTCTCTGTCTCTGTCTGTCTCTGTCTGCCTCTGTCTCTCTGTCTCTGTCTCTGTCTCTGTCTCTCTCTCTCTCTCTC